>BJCO01003573.1:0-10602 GCA_018326465.1 Flaveria floridana
TGCCACTCACGAATTGTAAGATACTAGAATAATATTATTGAATGACATTCATTACGATAGATAGAAACAAATAATATATAGGAAATAGACTAGAGGTTCTGGCCTCTGGTGATGATAACGGAGGTGGTGAGCTAAATTCACCTTATTTAAGCATGTGTGGCTAAACACCTATGATCACAATCAGGTGTAGGGTTTGTGTGTCACTCCGATTGAGCTTCTAATTTGTGTTGGACATGAATTCACTTATGTTTGCTGAAGGCTTTGATGAGTTTAATGTTTTCATGGATGATCTCAAGTGTTTGTACATCCAAAAGCATAGTAACTAGGATCGCCTCATGTAGCTTTACTTTATTTGTGCTTAATCATTATAGATATACGATTGTTTACTTTATTGGTGCTTAATAATTAAATGACTAGATATATGCTTGCAAGTTGTGGTAGTATGTTGATAATTGGTTGAGATCACCTTGTGTAGTTAGTTGCATATGATTGGAAGTTGTGTTAGTATATTGATATTGATTGAGATCATTTTTTTAGTTTAACTTCATCACTTACATATGATAAATGGAGAGGAGACGTAGAGAGAACGTGCCGGCTTCAAGCTACACGAGAGCGAAAGATGCATATGGATCCCTGGAAGAACTAAGTCAAAGGAAGAAGATGGAACAAGAAAAGATAGCAAATGGGTGGCATGAGGTTAGAGGAAGAAGATACATAACCAGAATGGTAATGGATCAAACATAGACATTTGGAAGCCGACAACTATCTACATATCCAACCTCCCAAATGAGTTTTCTAGCAAAGATCTGTGGATTGGTCGATGCATTTGTTCCGGTAAAACGTGATAGGAGAGTTTAATGATTTCATGGATGATATCAATTTTTTTTTCGACCAGTAAAAAGGAATCAATATCATTAAAACTAGCCATTGAATTAGCAAGAAGCTAAAACTGGCCCCAAAAATACATCCATGACTACAGTACAAATTAAAATTAAAATCACACCATCTTTCCATCCTAAACATTTTGTGTTAGTTCTAACCGTCATCCAAAGAAAAGCAGTTTCTTTCACTTCCAACAGCACCATGTTTGTAGATTTCATCTTCTTCTTGAATATGCAATCATTTCTTTGAAGCATTATACCAAAAAGTCACCAGGCAAATAGTATGCAATAACTTCTTCGTTTTCTTATCTCCTTCCATTGCTTGAAAAAACAACATCATATCTTTCACTTAGTTAACTCTTGATGGGATGGGCCTTTTGACCCATGCAAAGGCCTTTCACCAAACCACCTTTGCATTTAAACATGATACTAAAAGATGATCTAGATCTTCTTCAACCACACCACAACCTGAGAATAGTAAGCTTTCTAAATGAATACCTCTAGATGCAAGCCCTATAAGAGTACGGATCCTTCCTTTGAATGCCTGCCACCCGAAATAATTTGCCTTTGGTGTCACCCAATTATTCCATTCGAATATAATAGTGGGAGTAAGCGGTACCTTTGCTTCAAATGTCGTCCCCCCACCTTTAACTGTCTCCGTCCTCTATCACTTTAATGGACTTTAATAGAGTAATAAGATTATTAAATTCCTCCCTTTCACAAGCTGAGATAAGATCTCTACTCCATTGTCATCTCCATGAGACCGTCTCCCCTCCATTTTGTAGTAGTCCTCCACTCTAGAATCTTTGTCTTTAGCCAGCCTTTTCTTACCAGTCAAGTAGTACACTGTATCTTATCTTATAGCCCGGCACGGCGGGTCGCATAAAGACAAAAAAGATAGATTAAATGAAACATTTGATGCCCATTTATCAATCCAAAACCGAATCTTGTCACCTTTTCCTATCTTTCCTTCCAACTTGTTTTCAATGCTAATATCTAATAGAGTCAACCATATAATTATGGATTATATTTGTATTTAATTGTAATTAGTGTTATATCATATTTAACGGATCTAGATTGATCCCTCTGCTTGTATGTATTGTATTGATTGGAATGAGAAGGAGAGACGATTATTACATCCTATTATGGTATCAAGAGCCTAATACCTACCCTATATTTTTTCTTCCTGCGGCCGCCGCACAGCATCTCCTTGCTGTGATTTCCGGTCACTTCCCACCACCCTTCTTTACATCTTCCTTTTTCCTTCTCCTTCCCATCATCATGGAATCCAAAATTCACCCCGCAGTTACCGTTTCCAATATCAAAAACCTTATACCCATAACCTTGGAGGTTGAATCCGCCCAATACTCCACCTGGGCAGAACTCTTCCGCACCTACTGTCGCGCTTATTCTGTTTCTGACCACCTTGAACCACAGCTGCCACCACCTCCACCCGCCACCGCCTCAACTGAAACTCCCAAAACCACCACCCCACCACCCACCGATGCATCATGGGATAGGCTGGATGCCATTGTTCTTCAATGGCTATACAGTACTGTCTCCAATGATCTCCTGAACACCGTCATTGAACCGGGCAACTCCGCCTACGACGTTTGGTCTCGTCTGGATGGCGTCTTCAGTGACAACAAAGCCGCCAGAGCCCTCCAAAACTTCCCTACTATGACTGCCTATTGCCAAGCCATAAAATCCATCGCAGACCAACTTGCCAATGTTGATTGTGCCGTCGACAGTAAACGCCTCGTTCTTCAACTCCTTGCAGGCCTCACAGAACCCTATGAAAGCATCAAAACAATTCTTCAATCACAAAAACCCCTCCCTTCGTTTTATGAGGCTCGCTCACAATTATGCATGATCGAGGGACAAAAAGCGGAGGCCGCTCTTGAAGCCTCCCAAGCAGCCGCACAGGCTCTCACAGCCTCTTCTTCCAAACCTCAGGCCACTGACAACAATACGCACCGCTCTCGTGGTCGTGTCACAACACGAGGCAGCGGACGCGGTCGCTCGGGCTTCAACAAAAACAACCGCCGCCAACCCTACCACCCTGGGTGGTCCTTCCAGCCCACTTACGGCTGGCTGCCCAGCCCATGGCAGCCCACTTACGGCCCACAGCAGCAGTCCTGGCAACCCAACTTCTCTTGGTTGCCACCACCATGTCCGTACCCTTCTGCTCCAGGTCCATCGGCCCCTCGGTCATCTCAGGCCCAAAGTCAAGGCATCTTAGGCCCGCGTCCTTCCCAGGCCCTCAATGCCACGTACTCGCCCACTGACATACAACATGCCTTATATACAGTGTCTTTGAATCCACCAGATTATGCAGATGGAGTCATGGATTCGGGAGCGACTATCTCTATGGACCCGAACTCAGGTAACTTTCGTACCATTTTTAATAATAGCTTGAATGAAAATATTATCGTTGGAAATGGAAACACCATCCCGGTACTTGGACATGGCCCCCAAACCTTTAAACCACCGTTTCCACCCTTTGTCCTAAACCGCGTCTTATACGCACCCAAACTTATTAGAAAACTAATTTCCGTGCGTCAATTCACTAGAAATAATTCTGTTTCCGTGGAATTTGGCCCCTTTGGTTTTCTTGTGAAGGATTTCAAGAGCCGGATGCCAATCATCCGGTGCGACAGCAGCGGTGACCTCTACACCTTTTCCACCCAGGCCCAGTGTTTCTCTACTTCCACCGTTGCTGCTCAATCCTCCACTCTTTGGCATCAACGCCTTGGACACCCTGGACCGGCGTTACTTCAGTCTCTTAAAAAGTCTAATTCTATTGCTTTTAAGTCTTTGAATAAAAACATATGTGAACCTTGTGTGTTTGGGAAGAGTACCTGTTTACCTTTTTATGCTTCGTCTAATGTTACTTTTCAGCCCTTTGACATTATTCATAGTGATGTTTGGACCTCCCCAGTTTTAAGCTCGGGAGGCCACCGTTATTATGTTTTATTTCTCGATGATTACACTAATTTCTTATGGACATATCCCATCTCAAATAAATCTAATGTGTTTACCATTTTTACCCAATTTGCCAAAATGATACAAACATAATTTAACCGCAACATAAAGACTTTTCAATATGATAACGGAAAGGAATATGTCAATACATCATTCCAAAATCACTTTGCCAACCATGGCACCCTTTTCCGTTTATCATGCCCCTACACCTCCTCCTAAAACGGGAAAGCAGAGCGCAAAATCCGGTCCATAAATAACATTATCCGAACCCTTCTAGCCCAAGCATCCCTACCCACCCACCTATGGAACCATGCCTTAGACACCTCCACCTACTTACTTAACATTATACCAAGCAAAACCCATAACTACCACACACCCACATACCTACTTTACCATCACCTTCCCACATATGACCACCTTCGGGTTTTTGGTTGTCTCTGCTATCCCCTCACACCACCCACTACCACCTATAAACTCACAAACCGTTCCTACCCATGTGTGTTCCTAGGCTACCCGGCCTCACACCGTGGGTACAAATGCCTTGACCTCCAAACCATAAAAATAATCATCTCCTGTCACGTCTTGTTTGACCAATCAAATTCCCTTATTCCCTCTTTAAAACCTCTCCTTCCATGACAAACTACAACACCTTCACTGACCATTTCCCTCCCATCCTATGGCCCCATGTCTCGCAGCCCATACCCTCACCTCCAACAAACCCGGCCCAATCCCCCTTGTCTACCCCAGCCCACTCCCAACCATCTTTACCAGACCAGTCCACCACTGCTCCCCTTTCCCAACCCCTCGGCCCATCACACAACACAGGCCCACACCAACCGGGTCCTTCACACCTAACCGGCTCACCCCAAACTCACTACCCATCACACCCCTCCACCTCTTCCTCACCCAACACCTCACCACCGGACCCTCCCATGCCCACGCCACCTCAGCCCACTCGCACAATGCGAACCGGGGCGATGGACGGCATCTATAAGCCTAAGCAACTATTTAACATTCACACCTCAACCATTATACCTGTACCTAAAACACCTGCTGCTGCCTTGTCCATACCGGAATGGCGAAAAGCCATGACCACCGAGTTTCAGGCTCTTATTGATAATGATACGTGGGAGCTTGTTCCTCGGGATTCACACATGAATATTATACGCAGCATGTGGCTGTTTAAACATAAATACAGGTCGGATGGTTCTCTTGAAAGATACAAGGCTCGCTTGGTTTGTGATGGGCGCTCTCAACAGGTTGGGATTGATTGCGGGGAAACTTTTAGCCCGGTTGTCAAACCGGCTACCATCCGCACTGTCTTATCAATTGCACTGTCCAACTCTTGGTCAGTTCACCAGCTTGATGTCACCAATGCATTTTTACATGGCAATTTAAATGAGACAGTATACATGCATCAACCCATAGGGTTTCGTCACAAAGATTTTCCTGACTATGTCTGCCGCCTCAAGAAATCTTTATATGGTCTCAAACAGGCCCCTCGTGCCTGGTATCAACGCTTTACTGATTATGTTCGTACCATCGGCTTCACTCAAAGTCGGTGTGATGCCTCTCTGTTTATTCTTAATAGTGCAGGTCACAAAGCATATCTCATCCTTTATGTGGATGACATCCTTCTTGTCACTTCATCCACCAGCCTGCGTCAACATCTCATGGATCTCTTGTTCAAGGAATTTGCCATGAAAGACCTCGGCAATCTCAGTCTATTTCTTGGCATCCATGTTACTCGCAAGGGCGACACGATGTTTCTGTCATAACAAAGCTATGCCGCGGACATCATTGAGCGGGCCGGCATGTCTTCTTGCAAACCGGTCTCCACCCCGGTAGACACTAACTCCAAGCTTGGAGCTGACTCGGGCACTGCTTTCGACAACCCCACTCTATACTGAAGCCTAGCTGGTGCGTTACAGTATCTGACTTTCACATGACCTGACATCAGTTATGCAGTTCAACAGGTCTGTATATTCATGCAATCACCTAAGACGGACCATTGGAATGCTCTCAAGCGCATTATCCGGTACATTCAGGGGACACTTACTCTTGGCCTAACACTTGGCCCGTTGAAGCACCCATCCCTCATTGCTTACACTGATGCTGATTAGGCGGGTTGCCCTGACACCAGACGATCCACGAGTATCTACTGTGTGTATTATGATGATTGTCTTATTTCATGGTCCTCCAAGCGTCAACCCACTGTCTCTCGTTCTAGTGCTGAAGCAGAATACAGGGGGGTTACGAATGTCGTTGCTGAAATTTGCTGGCTACGAAACCTTTTACTTGAACTTCATCGTCCCCTTACCAAGGCTACTCTGGTATATTGCGATAATGTCAGCGCCATCTACCTATCCGGCAATCCTATGCAACATCAGCGCACAAAACATATTGAACTAGACATTCACTTTGTCCGCGAGCAAGTTCAACGTGGCCAGGTCCGAATTCTTCATGTCCCCACACGCCATCAAATCGCTGACATTTTTACTAAAGGGCTTCCAAGGGTTCTGTTTGAAGATTTTCGCTCCAGTCTCAGCGTTCGGCCTCCTATCGCTTCGACTGCGGGGGAGTAATAGAGTCAACCATATAATTATGGATTATATTTGTATTTAATTGTAATTAGTGTCATACCATATTTAACGGATCTAGATTGATCCCTCTGCTTGTATGTATTGTATTGATTGGAATGAGAAGGAGAGACGATTATTACATCCTATTAATATCCGACTTGAGTAGTACGTTTTCCATATCTCCAATTTGCTTCCACAACCCAGGAACACACTTCTTAACCAGGATTCACTTTTTACTCCTTGAACTTCCATGGAAATTCGGCTTCCTTATAACCTATAAAAAGGATTTAAAGAAAGTGTAATATTGGTATGGACTCATGGAGACTTGATTCTATTTTTTGCTGGATTAACTGTGCGGGAACTTGAAATGCAATTTACTAGCAAAAAGTGTGGGTTAAGAGCTGCTGTAGAAGCTCTCTGTTGCAAATCCTTTCTATACATTATTTTTTATCCAATCTCGCACTTGGTCTGATCCTATTCTTTACTAATGGTTGTTGACTAAAGGATCAGTGGGACTCTTTTTTCTCGTTGCTAGGCTTTCAACCAAATGCTTTTCCATCTTAGGTGAACGAGCTATGATCTCGCAAGGCACTACTGTAGAGCTCTTTGGGCCTGCTGCCGTCTCAATCGATAAACTTTGAAGATTAGCCTACTGGACGATTCTATCTTTTTATTTAATTAAATTAAAAAATAAAATTTCCTACTGAAGATAGAGATTATTATTGTTTAATTTCAAGATTTATTTTTGTTGAAGAGTTCTCTCTGTCCCTCCGTCCCCCAATTAGCTAATAATTCTTGCCCACAAATGCTTCCTAAACTTTTTTAATCCCCACCACCACTTAGTAAGTAGAGCTACATTTATTTCTTTTATCCCACTAACACCCAAACCCCTTTTCTTTTTTGATAAAATTATCTTCTCCCATGCTATCCAACGGATTTTATTTTCTCTACCGGTTCCGCCCCATAAAAAATTTCTTCTAATCCCTTCAAGATTTTTAATTACTTTTGCACGAGCTTTAAATATTACAAGGAAGTATGTTTGTAAACTTCCAAGCACCGCCTTGATTAAAGTCACCCTCCCCGCAAAAGATAGAGTTTTCGCCTTCAATCTAGATAGCCTCTTGTTGAACTTATCAGTAACTGGTTTCAGCTAGCAACTCTTCTCATATTGGCCATAACAGGAAGTCCTAAATAGGTGAAATGGAGAGAGCCCGGTTGACAATGAACTATGGTTGCCATACTACAAACTTCATCCTCGTCAACCCTAATCCCAAATAGCCTACTTTTACTCAAATTCACCTTCAAACCCAACATAAGATAGAATATCCTCAGAATCCTATTTAAATTATTTACATTTATCTCACTCCATTCACCCAAAAATAATGTAGGGCCCCTTTTCGAGATCGTAACCCCTCTAAACAAACCCAATCTTATCGCCCGCTCCATTAAATGTTTAACCCTTCCATAGGCAAAATAAACAGGAAGGGAGATAACGGGTCCCCCTATCTGAGACCCCTTTTAATTTGAAATTCCTTCGATGGTAATCCGTTGATTAAAATAGATGCCCTACCCAAGACTTGAGTTCCTATAATCCAGTTCCGCCATCTCACCGGAGAGCCCCTGTGAGTCATTATTGCTAGCAGAAATTCAATCAATGACTTCGCCTCCTCCTCAGGTAGACAACGGAAGCCCCTGATGTTCTCAAACTCGGCCTTCTCATTTGTTCATTAAATCTTTTTGCAAAAACTCTTCTAACCTCCTCCTTTTTTATCTCAGGTTCAGACCGCCACACCCCATCAATCCAAAGCCCATTAATTCTAATAGCTGCTCTGTGATCGTTTTATAAGGCCATGAAAAACTGATGAATTCTCATCCCCTTTCTTTAGCCAATTAACTTTTTCCTGTTGTTAGAGATCTTTACATTTGCCATTATTCCACTCCTTAATGGGACTTAATATCCATTCCTTAATTCTCCTCTGACTTTCTTCATTGGAAAGGTTTCTTTCTTTGGCTAGTTTTTCAATACTTGCCACCTCTTCGACATTATCAACATACATTTTCTCCTCCTATACCTTTTCACTAAATATCCATTCCTTAATTTTTTCTTTTATCTTTTTCAGCCGTTCAGAAAATCTCAAATCCACCATACTTGATGAAAGTGAAACATCAAATGCCAATTCTACCACCTTTACTAGTTCAAGATTATCTTGTGATCTATTATAAAATCTAAAAGGGGTTGGTCCAAAATCTATGATTGTAGAGGAAAGGATTAATAGGCAATGATCCGATAATTCTCTCTTTAGGGCTCTAAATGCGGCATTTGGCCATTTAACCATAAATTCACCCCCAACAAGAATTCTATCAATTTTACTAAGTTTTTGACCATCCTCTGACGAATATGTAAATTTCCACCCCCCCCATGGGGTATTCAACTAACTTTGCTTCCCTTATGAAACTATTAAACATCATAGCATTCAAATTATTAAAATCAGAGTTCTTCCTTTCATCAATGAAACATACTTCATTAAAATCTCCCAACAAAATCCATAACCCATCACAGTCATTCTTTAATTGAAGCAATCTTTCATATAGATCGTACCTTGCACAATAATCAGATGGAGCATAAACATTAACAATAAAAATTATTTTAGGATCACCCATTATTTTTCCCCCTACCATGATAAAGTTTTGCCCTTTGATCACTATCTCCTTTTTAAAAATAGTTGTGCACCACATGGAGATAATTCCTCTCGATCTTCTTACCCCCTCCATTGAAACAAAATCAACCTGATCAACACCCCACATTTTCTGCACGCCAAAATCGATGATATTTGTGTTTCCTAAATGGCCACAAAAGAAGACTTATTCTCTTTTCTTAGTCTCTTCACCCATTCTAGCTTGGATGAGTTCCCTGCCGCCCGAATATTTAACGCCAAGTAATTCATTTAGTGTTAGCCTTCACCTGTTCTTGTTTGATAATTTCCATAACTTGCTCCTTGAATTCTTCCATTTGAACCCGCAGGCATTGTGCCACTTCAATGGTGACATCCGCTTCTTTTTCTACCTCCTCTCTGTCACTATCTTTGATTCTCACTTTAGTTAAACTAGTGATATCCTCACCAATTTTCCCATCGTCCCACCCTTACTCCTCCTCCAGGTCACCTCCTGAATCCACTTCATCCTCCACTTCTTTCGACTTCTGGGGAACTTTCCTCCTCTTCTTGCTTCTCTTATCTCCCTTGAACACCTGTTTTGATGCTCTCCTAAACAGTTCCTCTGGAATTTTCATATATCTGGTAATATAGATTTTCCTATCTTAAATTTAGGGTTAAAAAAGACGACTTTATCTTCTGATGGGAATTTCATCCTTTTTTACTGCTTTCTCCTGGGCCATATTCTTTAAATTATTAGCTTGGTACATATTCCCATCGTGGACCTGGGTCTGCTTCAGGAAACCATCATTTGCATCAGTAGGCTTGAAATTCCCTTGTTGGACCATTTTTAATTAAATGATGTCACAACCTTCAATCTTCCCGTCATGATTAGCGAACCCCATCATCAAATCTGTCGGATGGTCATTAATCTGTCGTCAGATTTGTTGCTTCGCCGTCACCGGCAAGGTAAGGGCTACTACCTGAATCATCGTCTCTTCTGAAATCTGGTGCCCACATACTAGGTTCCTCTGATACCCGCACTTTGAATGACCATCCGTTCCATTCCAATATTATCTCATCTTGAATCATTTTCCCGCTGTTTACTATGACCCCAATCTGTTCATAGGATAAATTGCCTTCTTCAATAGATGCTTTTGATTCTTTAAAGATCTCACCATATCTTTCTCCGATCTGATTGAACGTAGTTTTATCCCATAGTTTCATGGGAACACCTTGACTCCGAAGCCATGCAATTCTTTCATATTTAACCGGCTGCCCTTCCCAATACTCCATGGATAAAAAATCTTCTTCCCACATCTGCTTCTTCTCTTTTACAAACTCTTTAGCCTCCTTTGACTTGTGTCACTTTGATTTGAGCTTCTAATTTGTGTTGGACATGAATTCGCTTACGTTTGGTAAAGGCTTAGATGAGTTTAATGTTTTCATGGATGATCTCAAGTGTTTGTGCATCCAAAAGCATATCAACTAGGATCACCTCAT
>BJCO01003577.1:0-13315 GCA_018326465.1 Flaveria floridana
TTGATGTTTATAAGTTAGTTTTTAAGTGTTAGTTTGTTTGTTATATATGTACGTAATACTAAAAATTTAACTAAAAGAAAATTTGAATCCTATAAAAATATTAGAAGTTACAAATTGAATAAAATATCTTACATTTATATTATAAAAAAAAATTAAAAATTAAATATTATACCCAATGTGATAAAATAAAAATAAACAAAAACTAGTATGATTAAAAAATATTGAATATTATACCCAATATGTCACGGTTTGGCCAAACCGTGACATATACATCACCAAAACCAAGAAACCCACTCCCAATAATTAACCCAATCCTGAGGTGCAGAACATTTTCAGAAGCCCAATACGTCACGGTTTGGCCAAACCGTGACCTTTAGGCTTCAGTATGTCACGGTTTGGCCAATATGTCAAGGTTTGAATTGGCTTTTCTTCAAATTACCTACGGTGCGCCTAAAATTTCCCTTTGTTTATGTTGTTTTTATTTAGATTAATTTCGCGATTGATTCTTGTGGTTTGCCCATATTACAATATTGGTACCAACTTTAGAGAAATTATAGATTTGTTACTTACTGTTTGCCAACTCGTAACACGATTGATCCCTGACACTAACTTCTGTTAAATTTTTCAGTTAAGTGGATGTACGATTGGTCCCTGACAACTCGTAATAAAAGTTAGTGTCAGGGACCAATCGTGGGCAAACCACAAGGACAAATCATGTAATTAACTCTTTTATTTATTAAATGAACGAATATAAACAAGATGATTCTGTTTTTTTAGTTAAATGAACAAATATGAAAAAAAATTATGTTTGAGATAATTAATGTTAAATACTTATTTATCATTTGTGGATATTACGTTATGTTTTGTGATTTTAATTATAAAATCAATATATAATAGTTTGTCTTTGTTTGTTTTAGAAAATTTCGTTTGTGTTCATTAATGTTTATGAATATTTATATGCATTTGTTTGCCTTCATTTGCGATCGTTTATGTTGGTGGACAGTTCATGAACAAAATCATTTTCCTAATGAACAAACATAAATAAGAAATCTCATTCGATAAGCGTTCGTAAACAGTTCACGAACATGAACAAGGCCCTGTTCATATTCATTCGGTTTGTTTGCAGCCTGGACATGTTTAAATTTTAGAGCAACTTGATTGGTTATTCCCGCTTATTCCTTTAGACCCAGTATTACTATCGCACGGGTTCTGTAACATGACTTCGTCCAGAACACAACCCAGAGTACTCCTTTCTTTTCCATCCTTTCCTCCAACATTTCGCTTTTCCCCATAAACAAAATCCTAGCACAACTGCACATTCATCTTCTCAACATCAACTCTGGTCATGAATCCATCCTAGGTCTCTTAATTTTACTCATTTTCAATGGAATTTTTATATACATGATCTTGAATTGTTAGGTCAATCGATTTTAGTTTTTTTAAAGAGCGTTCTATTTTGATTTGGTGTTTTGTGTTGATTTGCTTATGATTTAATGTTTGTTTCATTGTTCTTTATTGGAAACATGATTGATATGTCAATAAATATACATTTTAACAATACATTTTGTCCCTTATTTGAATCTTTTTTGTTACAAATTCATTTATTTATACACTTATTTATGTTATATATGAATGTTGTAGTCCCTGGTGGTTAATTGATAACGTTTGATGAAAAATTGAAGAAAAACTGAAGCTCTGTAAAGAAAAGCTCCTGACACGGGCATGTAGGCACCCCTACATGGCCATGTCACTGTAAAGCATGATTTGGTGAGAAACTACAGCCCACATGACCTACTCACTTATCCCACATGCCCATGTGCGGAGCAGAATAGAGTTTTTAACCTAAATTCGCCCGCATCTCAAGATAACTTTCAAATTATCTCAAACTTTAGTCTCTCTCACCCCTTTAAATGATTTTAGGTCTATTTCAAAAGTTCTTGAGATATTTGAAGGCCAAGTTTAAAGATTTCACACTTTTAAAGAGGATCTAACATCATCCACCTCATTTCCTCGCAAAATGGTTTTAATTCCTCTAGATCTACTATGAGTTCTTCTATGTTCTTGGGTTTGGATGTGTTTTTTGTAAGCCCTATGGGCTAAACACTTATTATCACTTGTATTAGATGAAACTTAACATGATTTAACAATTTATACATGATTCTTGGTGATGTTTATGTTGATGCTACGATGAATCTTGATTATTCTTCAATGATTATGTGTGTTTGTTCTTATTTGATAAAATGTTCAATGTTATGGGTGTTGTAAGCATGTTATGTTGGGAAACTTCATGTTCTTACAAGATTTATTCATATAATTGCATCTTTTGTATGTAATCTTGTGATATTTCACTAGGAGTGGTGAAATAAGGTTAAAGGTTTAGTAGATTTGGTCAAATGTGCATCCTTATGCTTATGTTTGAAAAAACTATGGTGTATGTCATGAATCTCTCTTGTCTTTGGTTATGAATTGTTTTGTAATTGTGGTATGATGTTTATGAGTTGAAGAGTAATTGTAGCTTTGTCTACTTTGCGCGAGTTGAGGTGGTTATCATGTGTTTATCGTGTTAACTTTCCAAAATTTTATGGAATTAGGTAACCCTTACGGGAGTCTAATTCATCTTTAACATTGACATAATTTTATCATTAGTTTCTTATGGCACAACTTTAGGTGGCTATTGTGTGTTTATCGTTATAGCTTTCCTAATGATTATATGTCTAGATATTCTTATGGGGATTTAGGCTACTTCCATGTATCATGTGAAAAACGTGGTCTTACCTCGAGTTTATACTAGTTGTTATTGCTATGCTAAGTGGAGTCGAAATCCAAGTGCTATCTTTTATTGATTATGTATCTTCAACTTCATTTTCTTGCTTTGTTAGTTTAATTCGCTAGTTACTTTACTTAATTTTAATATTCAAATATCCAAACTCAATTGTTCGGTTAAATAGTGATAATAATTTAGTATTGGAAGCCATTGTGTCCAT
The DNA here is from genome assembly GCA_018326465.1 of Flaveria floridana. Classification (NCBI taxonomy): domain Eukaryota; kingdom Viridiplantae; phylum Streptophyta; class Magnoliopsida; order Asterales; family Asteraceae; genus Flaveria; species Flaveria floridana. The sequence goes on from BJCO01003577.1 coordinate 2,985, forward strand.
AGATCGATACTCGGCTCTTGCCTAAAACTATACTACTATGCAATAGATGCACTTGCCTATTGTGTGTAGTTAGTTTGAGAGTGATAATTGTTTCTTAAATTAAACCTCAATTGTGTGAAAATTCTTACTAAAATATATATAACTTTACACACATTAAGTTTTTGGTGCCGTTACCGGGGACATGATGATTTCAAGAAAGATTGAAGTTGCTACTTTAACCATTTGTGTATATTTCATTTCTATCTGATGCTCGTGATTCTTTTTGTTTGAGTTTTTTTGTAGCGACTTTCATGGATCGCGACTACGGGAGTTACTATGGATGATACCAATTTGATCATGAGGATTACCATGAGGGAGTTTGGTGCGAGATCTGTAGAGGACCTTATTACACACTAGATTGTTATCATTTCCAAGGGTTCTTCACATATTATTATGAAGAGTCATATCCTTACTCACAACCATGCGGGGAGTCTACCATAATGCCATTCCAAACCGCACCCCATCCATTATTATATGAGTTGTTACAAGGATTTCTATGTTTTCACAACCTACCATTGGTTGTAATCAAGACGAGGTTGAGCAACAAGAAAGCAATGCAATCGAGTTTGCAGAACAACGTCGTAGATTAGAGGCATCGAGTGTTGAACATAACAATATATATGTTTGCCTTCTATAGGAGAGTTCATCTTACAACATATATCAAAGCAATAATTTATAACAGGAGGATGGAAGTGAAGCCAAGCATGTTATTTATTTTGATGTGTTAAAGCAAAAGTCAGAACTGGAGATGATAATGGATGAAGCACAAGTCCTACCTCCAGTTCAAAGTACATTTGAGTTTGATGGACCACAATTACTTTATCCCCGTATGTTTACCAATAATAAGCAAGATATCGAGGAATTACAAAGGAAAGAACACCGAGAGAAGGGCATGGATGAGACAAAGTGGTTTTCCCCAGTCTCATTGATGGGGAAACCACAAATGACATGATTCCATCTTAAGAGGATGAGTTTAGAGATGAATTGGTAAGCATACCTATTGTAGAAGCGAAAGGATGGTTCGATCCGGTTAGCGACCTTGATTACTTAGAAGCATTGCTTTTTGGGAAGTCAACCATAGTGATCAAGAAAGAACCACATAGAGAAGAAGATGTGCAAGCGGATGGGTTCACCAACGAACCAATGACCATGGTGACACCCAATCCCCATCTTTGCATAAAAAATGGCCAGCCCATGCTTAAGCATTATGATGATTCATCACACGAATCAAATGAATCACGGGAGAGGCCAAACTACTTCACAGACAAACCAACCTTAAAGGCGTGACATCAGTCCCTCAAACATTGCAAGTCAACAACTTATTATTGGGATGATCGGCTACTTCACTACATAAGTCGTCTTAGGTTGGTCTAGGAAAATTCAAATAGTGGTGGCACGACCTGTATTAATTGTCTTTGTGTTTACCATTAGGTTTCTCACTAACCAGTGGTAAATGCACTGTATCAAATGAATTGGATGACTTTTCAAGTATCATAAGTTACACGTTTGTTAATGTGTTCCATCACTTGCCATAGAATGTTATGCATGTAGGGTCGAGTCAAGCTAATGACTCATTAATAAACAAAACGCTTCCGGGAGGCAACCCGGGGTTTTGTAAGTCTTTCATATTTTTTTCTGCTATTGTGTATTATTTTTATTAGCTTTTTTTATGTTTTTCAATTAAAGATCATGTTGAAGTGTGACTCAGAGAATGGATGGTTTTGGTTGTAATCTTCATGCGCGGAATCCCTTAGCAGCTATTTTGAGAACTTATTAGCCATTTTCATCGAATCTCAACAGGGAAAGTTTTATGTTCCATTTTCTCACACCTCCTATGCATTTGCATATTTTGGTATACTGGTGACAATGTACAATTCAAGTGTGGAGATATTGAGGTTTTTCTGAACTCCTTTTTGCTTGTTCTTCTAAAATGCTCCCGTTTTTGACAATTTTTTTAAATTTAAATAAACATCCATTTATATTTGTTGTAGATCCTCAAACATGATTGCATTCATTGGCATCATAGAATGACGAGAAACCTTGTGCATTCGAATAAAATGTTATGCAATATTCAGTGAGCATTGCAAGTTTAAAATATAATATTTATGTATGTGTTTAAACCGTGGCTTTATCCCTCCATTTCCGTAAGCATTTTTGTGCCTTTATCACATGTGATAACATTATTACACCGCTTGCTTACATTTTTGTTGGTTCTGAGTGTGCTGGATGTGCCTTCAAGTGAGAAATTGCCTATGATATGCATTTCAAGAACATAAACTAAGTTTCTGTATGAAAATGATAGAGGTATTAGGATAAACCACTTCTCGTAACCCTTTTCATTACATTACCCCTACCCTTTTATTTCCATCTTTTACCATGTTGAGCCTATCCTGTTTTGTGTTTTACCCACATATTAAACCTACCTGGCCAAATTTGCCATTTATATTTAAACGTATATGTTAAATTATGGTTTTTGTTAGTTGTCTAATTTATAATTTCTAGTTATATTGTTGGAGAATGTTTAATTTATTGAAGAAAAGAAAAAAAATATTAAACAAAATAATAATATGAAAAGAAAGAAAAGAAGGAAAGAATGTTGTATTAATTTCGTTACTTCATATTAGGAAAGAATGATCAAAAGTGAGTAATTTTAATCTTTGGAAAAAAGAATCATAGTATGAGCTCATTTATTGAATATTGTGAACTAGTTGTCAATTTCTTGTTTCATGTAATATGTGTAATTGTGTACATTTAAAGTCTAATGAATCCGGATTTTAACCGTGTAGCCACTTTTGCCAAAATTCCATACCTGTTAACCCAAGCCCCGTTACAATCTGTTAAAGTCCTATTGATTCATGCATTTGCTCATGTTAGTTAGTGGAGATTTGAGCCCTTTGCAAGCATATTACTCTGTATGTCTCATCGATTGGCATTGAGTGATTCACTTATACACTTATACATACAAATAACCGAGTCTTGAGTGATTTTTATGAGGGATTTACACTCATGCATAAATAAATGGCATAGGCATGTGATTCTCATCTGAATATTGCTAGAATATTTTTAGAAAAACAAATTGTTTAACACACTTGGTTTCGTCTTATGAATGTGTTCTGCTTGACAGTTAATCATGAGTTTAGATCTTTATTTAACCAATAGAGGGCTTCTAACCATTTTTTCTATCAATGGAAGCTATTTTATTAAATTATTGTATTAGAGTTTTATTGATGACTACCAAAGTTTAATTGTGTGGATGTTTGATATGTGAATAAATGTACATTTTAACAATACATTTTATCCCTAATTTGAAGTATTTTTGTTACAAACTCATTTATTTATACAATTATTTGTGTTATATTTGAGTGTTGTAGTCCCTGGTGGCTACTTGATGACGTTTGATGAAAAATTGAAGAAAATAATGAAGTTTTAGGAAGAAAAGCTCCTGACACGAGCATGTAGGCACCCTTACATGGATATGTCGCTGTAAAGCATGATTCTGTAAGAAACTGCAGCCCACACGACCTACTCACTTATCCCACACGCCCATATGCAGAGCAAAATGAATTTTTTAACCTAAATTCACCCTAGTTTCAACATAACTTTCAAATTATCTCAAACCCTAGTCTATTTCACCCCTTCAGGTGATTTTGGGTCTTTTCAAGAGTTCCTGAGAGATTTGAATACCAAGATTGAAGATTCCACACTTTTAAGGAGAATCTAACATCATCCACCCCATTTCCTCTCAAATTGGTTTGACTTTCTTGCAGGACCGGTGAAGGGGGTCAATGCAACAGTTTCACGAGGTGGAGAGACTTAGAACACTTAGCAGATCAAATAGGGAACCGACTTAGATGAAACAAAGAACAATTAGTAAAAGAACAATAACAAGAATAAGATAATATGGTTTTCAAGAACGATGTATATTGCTCTCAAGTTCTTACAAGTGTTACAAAGATTTTATTTATTTATAGAATACAAGTACTTGAGATACTTTATACTACATCCTACAGATGACCATACTGCAGGACCGGTTAAGGGATGGTCAATACAATCAGTCTCACTATGAGGAGAGTGTTAGAACACTTAACAGTTCAAATAAGAAACCGGGTTTAAGAACAAGATGCAAAGAACACAAGTAAAAATGAGACGGAACTCAAGAACAATATATGGTTTTCAAGAATGTTGTATATTAATCTTAAGTTCTCTTACAAGAGTTACGATGCATAAGTTAGATAAGTTACAATACCCTGAGATACTTTATATTACATCCTATAACCGGCTATACTTGGAAAGCCAGTTGGAATATTGAAAGACAACAAAATCAATGTACTGTCAAAAGGCAGATTGCCTTTTGACTAGTGGCTATGACATGCTATAGCTCACATCCTAATATATTATAAAAAGGATAAAAGTACATAAAGTAAAAAGTTACAGACCAAGACCTTAATGTACAGTTGCAAAAGCATGGACCTTTTCACTAACTCATGCAAGTTGGTGAGTTTTCAGAGTTGTAGCAGAAAATGAGTCAGCTTTATACAAAAGTACATCCGAGAAAAGCATGTTCTTCTAAGTCTTCGAAAGAAATCATTCTTCACTTCATTTGGCTTCGGAAGACTTTGTCTTTGAAGCTATGAAAGACTTCATCTTTGGCTTCGGAAGATTTGGTCTTTGGCTTCAGAAGACTTTATACTTAGAATATTTCTTGTGAAGAGTATAAAGCTCCCGAACCAACTTTGGCTTCGAAAGATTTTATACTTAGAGTAATTCTTGTTCTAAGTATAAAACTTCCGGAGCATCTTCTACTTGGTACTGAGTGCATGCATGCAGGAAACCGTTGGTTGCTTTGGTTGTATCAGCCTTTATATAAACCTTACAAACTCCCCTTAGGCCGATGCTACCAAAACAGAGAAATCTGTTCCTCATTTGATAATCCTCATTAGAATCAAGGCCATTTCTTTCTTCATCATCTGGTCAGGATCCCTCAGACTTTCATAGTATCTTCTTATGTCATAGAGATCATGTAGAGGTAGATCAAGCATGTCCTACCAGAAGTAGACACCTTGACCACCTTGATCTCTGATGACATACCATCTATCTGGATTAGTAGCAAAGGTCCAAGACAGGATGGGTCTTCCAACTGCAAGAGGCTGTACTTGAGTAGGAGTTGGTTGATCAGCCTCTTGTTGCACTTCCTCAGGATGCTCTGACTCATCCTGAAGTCTGGAAGCGGACGCCTTTGTCTTCATGGATACTCCCTTCGTGGCCATCCTTTTCTTCCTCTTTGGAGTGTTTAACTGAGAGGGTTGGTCTTAAGTACTAAGTTGTTCTGTTGTGCCTCTCTCAGTTGGGTCCTCTTCCTTCACAGGTTCAGAAGGAGAAGGAGTAAAACCCTGTTATGGAATAAAAGATGAGGTTGGCTGAGATGCAGCTGAAGGTCCAGGTTGTGTTGTCTGTGTTGGTTTAACCTTAACCTCTACCTCAGGAGGAGCTTGGCTTGGTGAAGAATGCAAGTCCACAAGCTCTCCCTTTTTAATCTTCTGCTTGATCACTCTAATGTGCTCATCCATAGTGGATAGAGACATTGGACCGAGCCTCCTTTTGGAGAATCTATAAAGCTTCAAGAAGCTCATCATCCTTTGTCTATCAGTAGACTTCTTTTGACTCTTTTGGATGATGGCTCTTGACTTTACAGCTTCTTCCCTCATCTTTCTCTTAGCAGCCTTTTGTTCATTTATGAACTGTTGTTCTAGCTGCTTAAGATACTAAAATTCAATGTATTCATATGAGAGGGGAAGAAGGTCAGCTGTATGATAGAGACCTATGGGACTCAGGTAGTTGATCATGTTTTGTCTATCAGCTTCCTTATCTACTTAAGGTTGTTCAATTGCCACAACCTCTCTCTCAGGGATTTCATGAACTGGGGAGAGGATAGGAGCATGTTTGTAAATCCTCTTCTGCCTTCTTTCTTCTTTAACTTTGATGAGCAACTCTGCATCCTCTGACTCCTTCCTCTCCTTTGTCAGCTCTAAGTTTGCCAGTTCATTTAACTCTTCTAAGGGAAGAGAGACAAGTTAATAAATGTTGTAGTTCCTGGTTCCCAAATAGTTCAATCTGGTAGCACTCAACTCATCATCTTGAGTATTTGTCCTGGGGGTTGTCCTGATTGTAGCTTCCATGAAGCCAGAGGAACCAGTTGAACTCTCTCCCCTTAGCTTCCTCTTCCTCTCTCTTTCCTCCTCCTTAATATCCTCAGAGGACATTTTTCTCTTCCCTTTATCACTCAAAGGCCTTGGTGACTTAGGGTGGAGAGAGCTTTGGCATTCATTGCTTGGTTCAGCAGTTAAGCTCTGGCTAGAGAGAGGTTTTGTAGCACCTTCACCAATTGGTGCATCACTGATGGTGAAGGATATTGAAGTAGTTTTTTCTGTGACAATGCTCACAGGCTCTGTCACTGGGCCTTTAGTCAAGGTTTCCCCTTTGAAGCTAATCTCGGGTTCCACCTCAACATCCAGTTGACCAATGACATTACCTATTTGCAGCTATCTTCTTCTTATGCTGAATTCTTAAACAATCATGTCTTCAATTCTCTCATCCAATATGTCAACTTCCCTATTTTGAGTTAGGTTGGCTAGTGGCATATTGACTAGAGAAAGACTATCATAGAAGTTCAAGGTCTGAACATTTAAGACTTCTTATTGTCCTTGAAATCTATGTAGTACTAGGGCTCTTCTATCAGTATCATACCTCGACCCTTGAATTTGCAGTTCCATATGATGGGGTTGACATTGCCCTTGGTATTCCCTCCTCAAACGGACTTTGTATGAGTGAGTCCACATCAATGTGAACTTGAGGAGGTTGCTGAGTGTGGATAATTGCAAGTGAGGTTAGTGATTCCTCAATGTCCATACTCTAAGAAGGACTCCCAAGTTCTGTGATTATGATAACTTCCTCCCCCTTTTTGGTAGCATCACCCACTTACATAGGTGAGCTAGAGGTTAAGTCTATCACATCCTCAGGTTCTTGTGTTTTTGGTTAAGTCCTCTTGAAGGGTCTCCTAGCTAGTTTTTCCTTGAGATCAGAAATCTTAAGTTGCTGATCATTGACCCTCCTTTGCAAGGTAGTCACTTGAGATTCTAAGTGTCTGACCTTGGAGACTAAATAGGTGCATGTTTTTGTCAGTTTTTGCACCTTTAGTATGAGATTCCCCTTATCTTCAGTAGAAGAATCACTGGGGGATGAGATAATTGGACCTAAGTCTTCTTCCTCATCACCAGCTTGTTGTTCTTGGCTACTGGTTTTCCATTACTCACTCACAACTTCAGTTGAACTGTTGAGAGGCTGGATTGTCATGGTTGAGGTCTTAATGATGTAACCACTTTCAGAAGTGAGAGCCTCTTCCATATGGATCTCCTAAACAGGTTCAGGAAGATCCACCTCAGTGGGGGCTGGATGATATGGGCTAGATATAAGGGACATAAGTGTACTCATCTCTTTTTAAGCAGGGAAAGAGAATAGAGATTCATGGTATGCACTGAGTGCCATATCCTCATCATTATAGAATTCAAGGCTGGACATTGGCTGGTTTAGATCTAAAGGCTGGGGATGATAACTTTCCCCTCAAGGTTGTTCACTAGAGTGTTGAGACTCTGAGTAAAAGCTTAAGGCTTCTTGGGTGATGAGGAACCTCAGGACTGATCATTTGTGAGATGGGAGTGGTTTGCTCCTCAGGAGAAGTGGGAGCTCCAGTGTCCACTTCTTCCTGTTTGGGTGGTGATATAGGGGCCTGCATAGGTTCAATAACTTATGCAGGGGTTCGTTTGGATCTTTTTTGGTAGGTGAGGGTTGTTTGAGGCTATGTGGGTGGTTTTGAATTGGAAGGTGTGGGTTCAATACTAGCTGGTGCTACTAGGTTGTCACCTTGAGCAATGAGCTCTATCATTTTTGGGACCAGGGCTGTTTCTACCCCTGAGAAGCCAATAGTTGACTTTCTCATTGTCTTGAAGATGTCAGGCTTTATTTGTCCCAATTTTAGAACATTACCTGTTTCCTTCAACTGTGAGCCCAATTCATAGTTGAGAAGGTGTTGGACATATCTAGGGAACATGTAATATTCTAAGAAGTCCAAGTTTGCAAGCAAATTATTGTACACAAATTGTGAGTACCTGAACTTGATCCCATGAATCATTCCATGGACTATGAAAGATAGGTATTCTGGAATTTAGTGCCAACCTCCATGCTTTTTAGACAAGCTGTGAATAATAACATGGAGGAGGTACTTCCATTGAGAGGAAACCTTCCCTTTCTTGAAGGTTCTGACTGAGAAGTCACCTTCATAGCCCATATGCTCAAAGGAGTGGTTTACAACAGATTTTGGGAAGGACAATTCACCTTCTACAGCATCCAGTTGTAGATGAGAGTTGATCGATGCTGGAGTGATGAAGTTTGTCCTCCCCTGTACTGTGGCAGACAGTGCCTTCTCCCCATCCATGGTGACCCCTTCGCGGGTCCTCCAAAGTTCCAAAAGTTGATCCTCATAGAGTGGAGGATCAATGGTGAGGGAGGTGAAGTAGTTTGACAGAGAAAGGAAGCGACAAACCTCTGAGAAACTTGGATCTTTCTTAGAGTTTAACAGAGCAACCTGATTGTGTTATCTATGAAGCTGCATGGAGAAATCTGGTTGGTTTCTACGGTCAAGGATGACCATTTGTGGTAGCTTTGAGGTGAAGAAAGGTAAAAACAAAGGCGGTGAATGGGGATTTAGGTTTACAAAAAGTTACAGATGAAGAAGATAGTGAAAGAGGGGGGAACCGTTGGGTATATTTATATGAAAAGGACTTGAGACAAAGTTAATACAAAAGGATAAACTTTGAAGTCCAAATGTCGGTCCCACCTCTGATAACGTGCCCAAAAAGGTAGTTTTTTTGGAAGTTGAAATTCTTCCGAAGGTAATTTGTCTTTGGAAGATTTGTGAAAATCTTTCGAAGCCGAATTTTGACTTCGGAAGATATTCTTAAGCTTAGTGAAAAATAGCTTCGGAAGAAAAATTACTTAATCATTTTCTCTCCCGAAGAGTATTTGGTTTCGGAAGAAATTGCTTTCGGAAGAAATTTGTTCTTTAAACACAGATAAGTACAAGCATATTTTGGCTTAGGAAGAAATATTGCATTTCTTCCGAAGGTAAATCTCCTTTAAGTAGTTTTGTGATTTGAAGACTTCAAATTCTTCCGAAGGCAATATTGATATCTTCCGAAAGAAAATACACTTGGTAATTTTTTTTAAACTGCTAAGGAATATCATTTGAAAAAGATTTCTCCCAAGATAAACTGGGCTTATGTAGGTGATAAATTGGAAAACTTAGGACATACACTTCCTTTTGGAAATAGTATAGATTACATTTTAAGAAAATCTATTCAAGGTTAATCATCCCACTAGCTGATATAAGATATTTAAATCTCTATTAATCAAAAGCTTTTGTGAACAGATCAGTATATTGTTCATTTGTGTCAACCTTGATTTGTTTTATAAATCCTTTTTCATGATTATCTCTAATTAGATGATACCTGATGTTGATGTGCTTTGTCCTTGAGTGCTGCACAGGATTCTATGTGACAGAGATGGCACTGTTATTGTCTATATGGATGGGAGTCTCTTTGAAGCTGTATCCATAGTCCAGCATCTGATTCTGAATCCAAAGTACTTGAGCACAGCAGCTTGCAGCAGCAATGTATTCAACATCAGCAGTTAATACAGATACACAGGATTGTTTCTTGCATTGCCATGAGACTATCCTTCCACCAAGGAATTGACATCCCCCTGATGTGGACTTTGTAGTCATGTTACAGCCACCATAGTCACTATCTGTATAAGCATACAGATTGAAGTCAGAGTTTTTTGGATACCAAAGGCCTAGCTTAGGAGCACCTTTGAGATACCTAAGAATTCTTTTGATAGCAACCAGGTGTGACATCTTGGGGTTAGCTTCATATCTTGCACATATACGTGTAGCAAACATGATATCAGGCCCGCTGGATGTAAGGTACATGAGAGAACCAATCATATAAAGATGTTCATCTACACACTCCCCCTCAAGATCAGGTCCAAGGGAGTGGTTTCTGGCTATGGGTGTCTTTGCCACCTTATATTTAGTCATGTTGAATCTTGTAAGTATGTCTTGTACATACTTTGACTGACTTATGAAGATGCCATTGTCAACTTGCTTCACTTGAATTCCTAGAAAGAAATTAAGTTCCCCCATGGCACTCATTTCAAATCTATTTTTCATCAGCTTCTCA
>BJCO01003580.1:0-11735 GCA_018326465.1 Flaveria floridana
ACATAAATGATCCTTATTGTTATGGGTTTGTTTCTTTCATATATTAGTCATTATAAAACATGGATTTTCAGCCTTAAAATCATGTTTTAAATACATATATATCCGCTGCGTTTTCTGAAATATCAAGAGGATAAAACGGTTTTATCTTTAAACAAACCCATCAAAGATCTCAAAAAGCAGAAGCTCAAGAGGCAGTTAGAGTTATTTGAGCATCTATCTGGAGAAACAATCAACCAGATGATGATTACATTTGTTCAACTTACTACTGAAATGTCAACAGCTGACATCAAGAATGATCTCAAAGATCTAAATGATAGATTTCTTAATGCTCTTCCATCTTCATGGAAGCAAACAATTACTCTGTTAAAGCATACTGAAAAGTTTTCAATGGATCTTGATCTTCTTATTGCTAAAACAGAATATGTTGAAATTGATGAAAGTTCTAGGAACAATGACGGAGCTACATCACCCTGTATAAGTATGTTGCTTCTCCTCCAAACACTATAGAGACGCATTTCTGGCTAAAGATGATGGTACTCCAAAAGATGAGGGTGATATGTTTGCTGGAGCTAGATTCTTCATAAGTTCTCCTTTCTATACACATCAACCTTAATCTCCTCCTAAAGCTCAAACTCGTAAACCTCAATCTGAGACTCCATCTTCTAACTCTGTTAAACCTAGCAAAGTTAAAAATGTCATTAATATCCTTTTACATGATGAAGAGTCAAAAACTACTTTTACTGCTTTTATGGCAAGTTTTCAAGCTTATCAAGGAAGCCATTTAATACAAGTTGATCTTATGTTGTAGGATTTGTTTGAAATGGATCATGATGATATGGAAGAGATGGATTTGAACTGGTAAAAGGTGATGATTGCATAAAGAGCTCAGAAATACTCCTATGTGAGTAGAAACTACAATCCCAATGCAAACAAAGCTATTGGTTTTGATAAGTCCAAGTCAAGGTGTTTCAACTGCAATAGCTATGGCCACTTTTCAAGAGAATGTAATGCTCCCAGGAATCAAGGAGGAAATATCCAAGCTAGTTCTAGTAGTCAAAGATATCATCAACAATAGTCTTAGAAAACATTTAAGAAGCCTTATCAAAGTCTTCCCATACCAGAACTGAGGATGAGACAAAATCCATTGAAGAGCCAAAGAAATATCTTGTTGTGAGCATCAAAGATGGCTATGACTAGAGTTCATATACTGAACAATCTACTGTTGATCTTACTTCCAGTTTAGCTCTTGTTGCTAAAACTTAGAATGAAGACTGGTCTAAATATAACGATCCTAATGCTGATGGTGATTCAGACAATGATGATGAAGAATATGATTGCAATGATAAATCTGATCCAAAACAAGACTCAAACGAAATTTCTCTCATGGGACAATCTGAACAACCAAAGGTTGAACACTCATCATCTGATTCTGAGACATCCACTTCAAGTTATCCTAAAATTCCTATTGAAGTTAGAGAAAAAATATGCACTAAAGCATGTTTTGAACAAGTTGAGCATTACAGAACTTATTCATTTAAAATCTTTGATAAACTAAAACAAAAAGAAGTGATGCACAACAAATTGAAAAATGATCATAAAATCTCTGATGAAAAATCCATATCTCTTCAAACTTCATGGAACAAAACTCTAAAAGAACTTGAAATTGTTAAAAAGCAACTTGAAAAGATAAACAAAAATCTTGGACAAGAGAAAATAGCTCATGTTGCAACTCTGGTTGATCTTGTCGAAGTTAAAACTTCAAAAATCATTGTTGAATAAGAAATAGCTCATGTTGCAACTCTGGTTGATCTTGTCGAAGTTAAAACTTCAAAAATCATTGTTGAATAATTGATAAATGGAGACAAGATAAAGATAAAACAGTTTTAGGTTTCACACATTATGCTTGAATCAATCTCAAACACTTTACCAGTGAACTTTAACACGCACGATCACTCACCTAAAAATAAGGCTAAACTAAAAGCATTTCAAGATAAGAAAAAGAATGTACAATCTAATGCAGAAAGTGAAGAAGAAAAGATAAATATTAAGATATTTGAGGAACAAGACTCATAAAAGATTAAAAATGGTCATCCAATTAAAATTAAATCTTATGAACCAAGACCAAAGAAGGTATCTGTTCCTAAAGGATCTCATGAAGTTGTTATTGCAAAATGTGAGTCTGAAAGTTATGTTGAAGAAGGTGAGGAATCAAGTGACAAACAAAATCTGAAGAAGAAAGAGAAGACAAAAGAAGATGTCATTACATCTGATGATTCAGTTCTTCTCAAAATGCTAATAAATCCTAAAGCAATACACCACCATCAAAATCAAGAAATCAAAGAAGGAGAAGGAAAATACCAAAGCTAAAACCTCTCAAATTCAAGATCAAACAAATCAAATTAAACCAGTGATGTTTGTGTCTGCTGGTACTTTTGACATGAACATAATTCCTGAAATTACATCAAACCCTAAGATTAAATCTAACTCTGATCTGAAAACAGGTTCAGGTTCTAAGTCTTTCGCTATAAATAAAAGATTTGTATCTAAGGAGTCAAGGAATATTATGAATGATCAAAACCAAGACCTAAATCTCAAAATAACAAACTCTTAACTCTAAAACAACAATTTAACCTTACTACTCCTAAAACAAATCAAGGATCAAATGTGGCATCCACATCAAAGGTTAACAAACAGTTGTTTAAATTTTAAGAAAAGTACTGTGATATATCTGATATGTATAATCATAACACTATTGATTGTTTCTTTAACATATATGTGATATGAACAATCACTCAACAGTTGATTGTTATTTTAAGAAGTACTATGCTTTGTGTGATCACAGAAATCACAATACTGAGGATTGTTACTTCAGAAGGAACTCACCAAGGCAAGGTTATGTTAACTCACATTTTTAAGGAAATCAAAATCATGGTTTTCAAAGGTTAACAAACAACCATCCTTAGGCTTGAGATCTCTTAGAAGAATCAATTCTGATTATGATGTGTCTTATGCTGTGAAATCAAAACAGTATAATCAAGGCAATTTCATTCCATGATCTGTGAGAATGAATAATGGTAGGTTTAACAAGCAAAATTTTTCTGAAAATGCTTCAACTTATCTTGATGATGATCTTCAAAAATGATAAAATGCATTAAGGACTAAGCAAAATAAAATATTAAAAGAAGCCTAATTTTAATAATCTTCATTTTCAGAAGTTTACCACCATTAATAAGTTTGGCAAGCCCAAGACCATCTCAGCTTGGGTTGATAACTCATCTTAAATTTCTTTGATACACAGGTACGCCCAAGAAGACCTATTAACACATGGTATGTTGATAGTACGTGTAGCTGGCATATGAAAGGCAATCATACCTTACTTCAAGATTTCAAGATGAAAGATGGTACTCATGTTGCATTTGGAGGTGATGCGGGTGGTAACATCACAGGAGAAGGAACAGTGTCAAATGGGATTATCAACTTTGATAAAGTCAACTATTGTGCTCAGTTAACTTTAATCTTTTAAGTGTTTCCCAAATTTGTAATAAATATTACTCAGCTTTATTTGATAACTCTTATTGTTATATTTTGAAGCCAGGTTTCCAGATTAGCAAGGAATAGGTAGTTGTTAAAGCTGTTTGTGATCGTGATGTATACAAATTAGATATGTCTCAAGTTGATCCTTCTACTAAAATAACTTGCCTTATTGCTAAAGCATCAAATGATGAAATTCAATTATGGCATAGACATCTCGGGCATTCAATTTCAAGAACGTAAGATTTTCATACAAATGCTTGGATCTTTAGTGAGAATGATCGACGACAGCTTTTTCGTACGCGTTCACTTGAATGGCACGGGCAGTAGCTACTTTAAACTTGTTGCAAGGAATCATGTACTAGGCATTCCCATAAAGAAGTTTGCTACCACTGATCATTGCACAGCTTGCTTGAAAGGAAAGCAACATAGAGCGTCTTGTAAGCCCAAGCTGATAAACTCAAATTCCAAGCCTCTCCAGATGTTGCATATGGATTTATTCGATCCAACAAATATGCAGAGATTGAACAAAATCTTGTTGTTTAGTTATCATTGATGACTTTACAAGATTTTCTTAGGTTTTCTTTTTGCATGCTAAATCTGAAACAACTGAATTATTAAAAGAGTTTATCATTAAAGTTGAAAATCAATTAGAACAAAAAGTGAAAATCATTGGAACTAACAATGGAATTGAATTTAAAAATGTCAATGTTGATATGTTTTGTGTAGAAAAAAGGAATTTCTCATCAATTTAGTGCTCCTGTTCTCCATAAAAAAATAGAGTTGATGAAAGGAAGAACAGAACTTTGATCGAGGTTGCACGTTCCATGTTAGCAGATGTAAAGATTCTAATCACTTTCTTTGATGAAGCCATATTCACAGCTTGTTCTGTGAAGAATTGTACATTACTGGTGAAAGATAAACAGAAAACTCCATAGGAGTTGATGTTTGGCAGGAAACCTAATATAGATTTTTTTTAAATCTTTTGGTTATCCCGTGTTGATTTTAAATTTACGTGATCAACTAGGAAAGTTTGATGCAAAATCTGTGAATGCAAGGATTGTCTAGGGAATTATTAGCTTAGTTAATAACAAAACAATGATTATAAAAATACCATTGATTGTTGTTTAATTAATTGATTGTCTGATGATGAACAAACAAATAGATTGTGAAGAACAAACTTCAAACTAACGAAGAACAATTGAATAATCAATGAATGAACATACACAAAGAAATCAAATATTTTTCATTAATATTTGAATAATGATTTCAATAATCAAATGATCGATGACACTGCTAATGCTAGGACTCTAATGCTATTTTAGTGCGTATGTATTGTTGTGATGGTGATTGTGGTTGCTAGGGTTTGATTGATGTTCTGATGTGTAGTGTCGTCGGTAATTCATCCTAAAAATTATGCACCTAAGCCTCGCATTTATAGGCTTAGGGTTTTACTGCTTTGGAAATAATAACTTCCTTATCAGAGTAACGATGTTACTCAGAGAATGTTCTAATGTGACATTCTCTGCCTAAAGTAGAAGTCATCCGTAGATGTTGACATTTTACTTTGAGTTAACTTATGTTGACTTGATGCACTTGATGAAGTACATCAAGTTGGTCTTCCACAGGGACTTTGTCTTCCGCAGCAATTATTGTTCTTCCGCAGGAACTTTGTTCTTCTGCGGTAACTTTGTTCCTCCGTAGGAGTTTTCCTCTTCCGCAGGAACACTTTTCTTTTGCAGTTGTTTTACTCGTTCATCCGTAGCAAGTCAGTCTTCCTTAGGAGTTGCATCAACTTGAATGGTGATGTTGTAAAGCTTTCGTAGGAGTTCCAAGAAGTACTTGATAATTTATTCAAGAGGATCTATGAAAGAACATTTTGTTCATCCGTAGATGTTTCCAACACTTGGTAAATTTCTTGAAATTGACCAAGACTAATGATTTTCCTACAAATATACATATAAAGCAACATAGAATATATGGGTTAACCTATACACATATATTGCATACATAATGATGGAAAAGGTATAAGAGTTATTACACTGATTGATTCAAGAACTAAACCTATACAAAATTCTAGACTTAACAATACCCTCGTTAGGTTTACCTTCTTCTAATCAATGCCTTAGGCTTTGTAGCACTTTAACTATTGACACCATTCTTTTGTTAAAGTATGATACAACATCTTTTTGATCATTGTACTTGTACTTGATCTCTATTCTACTCATCTTATTCCGAGTATCATACTTGATTCCAAGGATGTTCTCTTCAGTGGTGAAAGTTGCAACAACACTGTTGTTATTGACAACTTCTAACTCATCCTCTTTAGAGATTCTTAGCTTGGTAATAGATGGGATTTTAGATCGCATAAGCTGGCCTACCTCAAATTTTTTTCTTTTGCTAGCTGTGACATTTAGCTTGTCTATTACTTGAATCATATGTACATATAAATATAAGTCGTTTTGTACCTGTTCATTGTTGAGCTTTGGGAAGAATTTTTCATGTAGATAGGCTGTGTTGCTGTCATGCAAGAGCTTCATTTCTAGTGGATCAAAAATCCTGATGCTCGATCCTTCCTACCTGCATGGCCACCCACTCTACCTGTATATCAACTTTCTGTCGATTTTCTAGAGAGAGAAAGAGAAGAAAGCTCTTGGGTTTTTGAAGAAGAACAAGAAGCAGATCGGATTCAAGGTATGTTTTTGATGATTTGAAGTGTTCTTGACCGATTTTCAATCTTGGGTTTGTACTTTTATGCGTTTGTGTGTTTGGTTATATGTTTTGGTGGGGTTTTAGGTGTTTGAACTCATAGGTGCATTCAAGTTTGAAGAAGCCTATCCAAAATATTGCCAAAGGTGAGTTCTAGAACCCCCTTTTTACATGTTTTAACTGAATTTGGGGCTGGAAATGTATGTATGTATGTTTTTATAAAAATGGTATGTACACCCGTATGTATATGCGAATATGAATATGGGTGGGTGTATATCTTAGGAGATTTATGGTTATGATGATGTTATTGATGTGTTTCTGATGCTTAGAATGTAAGAACTAAGCTTAGAACGTATTGGAATTAGATTTGGGATAGAACTATGATTATGGTAGTTGTAGTTAGTTGTCATGCGCCTAAGTCCCATGCGCTTGAAACTCATGCGCCCAAATAGTGCTTATGAGCCTAAGACTTAGAAATATTTTTATGAATTTTTGGGGTAGGAAATGCATCCTAAATATATACGATTTAAATGACCAAGATTTTAAGAGGTTTTAACAGGAAGATCGATTTTTCTATAGCAAAATATGCTATACGAATGTGTTAAAATAAAAATTTTCACGCTGACCTGGTAGTACGGCCCCAGCCAGGAGCGTTGCCCCTTGGACCCCACTAGGGGCTGCCGCCCCCTATGATGACTTGTACTTGTTATGCATGTGCTTATGCATGTGAATGAATAATGCATGATGTATGTTATGTATGATTATGTGTGACGATGTTGTGCTTATGTATGGTATGTTTCCTTATGTTCCTTATTACGTATTATGATGTGACTTTACGTGGTGTGATTATGATTATGAACGTAAAGTATTAACTTAACGAAACGAAAGATTTAAGATAATGAAAGTGGAATATAATGAATGAACGAATGAAAGTCTTGCAAGCAAATGACAGGAGGTTCACAACTCATTGGGAGTTGTCAGGTTAATTGTGTGTAACATAGGTATGCGATTTTGGCTAACCCAAGAGGGTCTATACATAGGGAATCAGTCTTGCTGATTGATCCATAGTACGAAAAGGGATCCTTGTCACTTTACCCCAAAGATGATGTGGCTTTGTGCCAGGATAGTCCGTGGCTTCATGCCAGTAAATGAGGAGGCTTTGTGCCCAGAATGGTGGTTTCGGGCCACGATGGGATAAAGCTTGACAAGATTTAAAAATAGTGAAAGATAATAATAAAGTATGAAATGGACGAAACGTACGATAATGAAAATGGTTATACCTTGTTGTATGTAGGATGTATGCTCATGTACGAAAGTAAAGGAAGTGTTTTACGAAAAGAGTATTTTCATATATAAACCTATCAAGGTATTTTAACACTTTTAAAACTAGAACTCACTCAGCAATGCTGACTTTTATGCATTTTTAGTTGGCAGGAATGTAGTTGAGGATGGCACGAGGGTGAGGCTACTCGGCGAGATGAGACGAGACTGACATCCATTTGTATTTTGATGCTATTGTTGTTTCATAATGCAATTAAACAATCCTTTTATAACTCATGAAAAACATTGTATTACTTAACAACAGCAGTTATAAGGAAAATGAATGGCTTTTGTTAAATATAATTTCCCTGCTTATTTTATGAAATGTTTATTATTATGTATGTTTAGTGCTATGAATGGCCAACTGTGAGGTGCCCGAGGAAGGGGCCTTGCAATTTAATACCTGATTATCCTTTCATTTTATTTGTCAAAGATACTATCTTTCATTCTGAATCTAATGATAAATCATAAACTAATCAAGCTCAAAATCCTCTGATTTCTAATCATTAAAATGTTTCACAACCTATTCCTAATGATGGTCCTGAAATTATTCAACCTGAGTTTGGCACTTCATCAGTTTCTGATGATGTAGTTGTTACTAATCATCTTGACTGTTTTATCAACTCACTGACTCAAGTTCCTAATTTCACTCCATATACTTCAAACCTGTTGCATTAGCTATCTGACTTGAACCAAACTAATCTGGATATTCGTGTTATAGAAGATGGGATTCTAACATCTCGTGTTCATAAGAACCATCCTACATCACAGATTATAGGTCCACTGATTGAGAGTACTATGAGAACTCATTCAAAAAGAGCAAATCTTTGCTTATACTCATGTTTTCTATCTCAAATTGCCCCTAAAAACATCACTGAAGCTTTAAAGGACAATAGTTGGATCGAGGCTATGCAAGAAGAGTTATTACAGTTCCGTAAACAGGAAGTATGGAAGCTTGTGAATTTACCTAAAGGAGAAAAAGCCATTGGCACAAAATGGTTGTTTAGAAACAAATCAGATGATCAAGGAATTACTGTTCACAACAAAGCGAGACTTGTTGCATAAGGTTACACTCAAGAAGGAGTAGATTATGATGAAGTATTTTCTCCAGTTAGAAGATTTGAAGCAATTCGTGCCTTCATGGCTTATGCTTCATATATTAAATTCAAGGTGTACCAGATGGCTGTGAAAGATGCTTTCTTGTATGGACCAATCACTGAGGATGTCTATGTCAAACAAAGTCTGGGTTTTGAAGATTCAGAATATCCTCATCGTGTATACAAGCCTAGTAAAGCATTGTATGGTCTTCATCAAGCACCTAGAATTTTGTACGATACATTGTCACAATATTTGATCCAGCATAAATACACAAGAGGGAAAATTGATCTAACTTTTTTATAAAGAAGGATGCTGATGGTCTCTTATGTGTTTAAGTGTATGTTGATGATATCATATTTGGTTCTACGAGTCCAAAACTATGCAATGAATTTGAAGAAACCATGAAGTCTTGTTTCCAAATGAGTTCTATGGGAGAAATTAACTTTTTCCTTGGATTACAAGTGAAACAGTCTGCAGATGAAATTTTTATTAATCAGGAGAAATTCATTGAAATACTCTTGAAAAGTTTAAACTGCAAGCTTGTCAATCCATCAGAACTCCAACTACGTTAATACCAATATTGAACCTGATCCGAAAGGAAAAACTGCTGACTAAACATTATAAGGATCCGTGATTGGTTCCTTGATGTATCTTACCGCATCTAGACCTGACATAATGTATGTTGTTTGTGTCTGTGCCAGGTATCAATTAGACCCGAAGGAATCTCACCTTATTGCTGTCAAACGCATATTCAGATACCTCAAAGGAAAACCGCCTCTAGGGTTATGATATCCTGATGAAGGAAACTTCAAGTTACATGGATATACAGATAGTGATTATGGGGGATGTTGTCAAGATCATAAATCTACAACGGGTGGTTGTTAGTTTTCAGGTCCCAAATTAGTCTTATGGCAATGTAAGAAACAAAAAAATGTATCCGTTTCGACTGTAGAAGCTGAGTACATAGCTGTATCAGCATGATGTTCTCAAATACTTTGGTTACAAGACCAACTGCTGGATTACGGGTTTAATTTTCTAAAAATTCCTATTTACATTGATAACACAACTGCTATGTTTATAACAACTAATCCTATCCAACCCCCATTCCAAAACAGAACATATCAAAATTCGATATCATCTTCTCGATAACTCTGAAAAAGGTTTCATCATTTTGATTCAAATATCAACTGAAAAACAATTGGCTGATCTATTTACAAAAGCCTTCTTGCCAGGTAGGTTTGAGTATTTGGTCGAGTCAATTGGTCTCATAAATCATGTTTAATTACATGTTTGAGTTTCTTTTATTATTTGAATCATAAAATGAAAAGAACCCTCTCCCATATTTCGATAATAAAATTTCAAGAGAAACTATCAAAGTTGATTGCTTGATTGTATATATTGTGTGTAAGTGTTAAAAAGTAAAACAAAATAAAAAAATAGAAAATAGTAAAAAGCAATTAGAAAACTGTAAAACAAAATATTACAAAAGTAGAATATTTTTGTACATATATTATTTAGAAATGAATCTGTTTGTGCAATATGTGAGAAATGATAGTACATTAGTTTTGATTAGCTGCATATTTCACTCAATAATAAAGTCTGACGTGATCAAACATGATATGTAGGTAAACTCATGCAAATATACTGAAAAAGTAAATTCTTGTGATTAAACTAAATTAACTATGCATGTATATGTATTCATCTTAGTGCTAGTGAGTAGTATGAGCTTATCTGATTGATTACTTGTAAAGTTACAAACCTCACACCTGGTGGTGATATGATTAACCATGAGATCTGTTTCAAGTATCCGCTCACTTCTCAGTTATGAGTGATCATAGATCTGAAATGCTGAGATATTCTTTGTTGTAAGTGATTACAGACCTGGATATTCTTCTCTGATGCAATGTCAATGTGCACAATCCATTCACATGAATGGTTCAGAGATTATCAAATGGTTTATCCATGATAATTCTCTTCTAAATTATAAACATGAGGTCAGGATAATAAGTAGAGAAGATGTGCTTTCTTACATACCTTGATGATGGTTGATCTCTCTAAGTCTAAGTGTGGGTAACATCATGTCATATCTAATCAAACCCTAGTCAATCCAAGAATTGAAAAAGTAAGTGTGCTGATCCTTTTGTCAAAAACACTCATTGTCTATTCTTGGATCTTGTGTTTCCTTTTCTATGAAATCACTGACCTGGAACACACCTGATCAGGATTGAATCATCATCTATGACTATCCATAATTTATTTATTTTAATGTGCTGATCTTAACAGATATGATCTCACTGCATACATATGATTCATTATGTATATAGTAGACTTCTGTTCTTCTTTAATTTTACTTTTGCATGATTTTCTATGTGCAGGCATGTTGATAACGATTGGTTACTCAATTTTCATCATTAATAAACTTCTAAGTTTGTCAACTTAAAAGTTTAGAGGGAGGAAAATGAAAAAGAAATAACCAAAATCAATTGTTTGGATGAAAAGGATGAAGCTATAAATGTCAAGCATGTGTGTGTTTGATATGATGAAAACATGAACCTTAAAATATTCTAACACAAGTGGAAAAGCTTCTTGTTATAAAAAATGTGATCATTTGTATTGTTAAAATTTTTCAAAAAATAGAGACTAAAATGGAATGAAATTTGCAGGACCGGGTGAAGGGGTTAGCACTTTTACAACGCAACAACACAATGAGGAGAGTGTATTAGAACACTTAACAGATCAAATGGGGAACCAGTTATGGTGATGCTAGGAACACAAAAGTAAACTTAAAAAGACAGAACAAGATAACAACACAAGTGGTTGGTTTTCAAGGATGTTGTATATTGCTTCTCAAATTCAAAGTTACAAGTATTCAGCATGCGTACATTACAAGACTTTGAGATACTATATACTACAACCTACAGACGGCCATACTTTGAAGGCCAGCTGGATACATGAACTAGACAACACAATCCGTGTAGAGTCAAAAAGCAGATTGCCTTTTGGCTAATGACTATGACATGCCATAGCTCACATCCTAATGTATTACAAAAAGGATAAAAGTACATAAAGTAGAAAGG
>BJCO01003581.1:0-10593 GCA_018326465.1 Flaveria floridana
TTTAACTTAGTCATGTGGACATTCATGCTAATGGACCATACTTATGGCCCATACGCATGAATGAATCATGCTTATGGACCAGTCGCATGACTGAACCAGGTGACTGGATCAGTCGTATGATTGAGACATAAGATTGGTTCAATCGTACGACTGAACCTTTAGTCGTGCGTATGAGTCAATCGCATGCTTCTGTCGCACGACTGAACCATGCTAATGGTTCAGTCGTACGAATGAACACTGATAACCTATAAATACCACATAATTCATGGAAAAACGTAACACTTCGAATCACTTTATAATACTTCATACCCTAGCCGTCCAGAGCGTCCTAAGTCGCAAATCCAAGTTCATAGATTGTTACTGATCGATTTCAATCCATTCTTAATGTTTGTTTCATAGTAAGATCGATTGGGTTATTCATTCTCACTGATTGGATTACCAATCAAATAGAATTCCACGCTATTTGATTTGGTTTCACGCAAAATCCGTTAGTACTCCGTACGTACACGGTCCTAACAATTGGTCTACGCCTTTTGTCAGCATACTACTTCTATCTATCTTTTGCTGCCTTCATAAAGGCTTTGATCTTTTCTAGCTTTTCAGTCGTAGCCTCGATCACCTTGATACTTCCCAACTCTTTCTACCCGATATCACCCCAACATATGGGCGTCCTACATCTCCTACCGTATAAAATCTCATAAGAAGGCATACTAATGCTGGCATGATAACTATTGTTGTATGAGAGTTCAGCTAATGGTAAGTAATCATCCCAACTTCTTCCAGAGTCGATCACGAATGCTCGAAGCATATCCTCAAGCGTCTAAATCGTTCTTTCAGACTGACCATCTGTCTGAGGATGATAAGCCGTGCTAATGTGTAGCCTCGTCCTCATCTCATCATGAAATCTTTTCCAAAACTTGGATGTAAACCGAGTGTCACGATCAGACACAATAGACACTGGTACATCATGACGAGCTACAATCTCCTTGATGAACAGATCCCCCAGTCTTTCGGACGACTATGTCTCACGGATCGGTAAGAAGTGAGCACTATTTGTTAGATGATCAACTATCACCCAAATGGTATCGTACCCCCTCGCAGTGCGGGGTAGCTTCGTTATAAAGTCCATGGTGATGTGCTCCCACTTCCACTCGGGTATATCCAATGGTTGGATCTTCCCTTATGGCTTCTGATGCTCTACCTTCACTTGTAAACAAGTAAGACACTCATATACTCCGCTACATCGCACTTCATTCTCGACCACCAATCATCTTTCTTCATATCCTGATACATCTTCGTGGCACCAAGATTAATCGAGTATCGAGTCTTATGATCTTCATCCATGATTCTCCCACATAGGTCTCCGTAACGAGGGACCCACATTCGTTCAAAGCGGGTCCTAACTCCGTGGGTATTTTCTCCTAATTACGTTACTATACCTCTCATTCTTTCGGAGATAAGGATATCTTCTTTCAACTCCTCATCTTGAAATTCTTTCACCTGTGTCATCACGTCAACGGTCATAACCAACTAATAAACCTTCACTCGAATCGGCTCGAGTCTCTCCTTTTGGCTAAGGAATCGGCCACAATGTTGGCGTTACCCGGATGATAATGGATCTCACAGTCGGGATCTTTGATGAGCTCTAACCACCTCCTCTGCCTCATGTTGAGATCCTTTTGCTTAAAGAAATACTTTAAGCTCTTGTGATCCGTGAAGATGGTGCACTTTGTTCTGTATAAGTAGTGCCTCCAAATCTTCAATGCGAAGACCACAGCCGCTAGCTCCAAATCATAGGTGGGATAATTGACTTCGTGGGTTTTCAGCTGTCCGGATGCGTAGGCTATTACCTTCCCTCGTTGCATCAGCAAGCAACCCAATGTCGAATAAGAAGCATCTGAATATACCACTAAGTCCTCACCCCCTTTGGGTAATGTCAAGACAGGAGCTTGAGTTAATCTTGTTTTTAAATCCTTGAAAGCATCCTCCTGATTCGGACCCCACACAAACTTCACATCTTTACGGGTCAACTTAGTCAAAGGCGAAGCTATCTTGGAAAAGTCTTGGATGAATCTCCTGAATAGCCCACCAAACCCAAGAAACTACGAATCTCGAATGACGTCCTTGGAGACTTCCATTGCATCACCGCCTCAACCTTTGCCGGGTCCAGCATAATTCCTTCAGAATTTACCATATGACCTAAAATCTGAACCTCACGTAACCAAAACACGCACTTAGAGAACTTAGTGTACAACTTCTTTCTTCTATGTGTCTTCAACACCTCGCGTATGTGTCCGACATGTTCCTCTTCGCTTCTCGAATAAATCAGGATATCATCAATAAACACAATCATTGATTTATCTAACATCGGCCAACACACTCGATTCATCAAATCCATAAAGGCAGCTGATGCATTAGTTAAACCGAAAGACATAATGATAAACTTGTAGTGTCCATAACACGTGTAAAAAGCTATCTTAGGAATATCTTCTTCCTTCACCTTCAATTGATGGTAGCCAGATCGAATATCTATCCTTAAAAACCAACTGGCACCTTGCAGCTGATCAAACATGTCATCAATCCTTGGTAGAGGATATCGGTTCTTCACCATTAACTTATTCAACTCTCGATAGTCGATGCATATCCGCATACTACCGTCTTTCTTCTTCACAAATAAAACCGAAGCACCCCATGAAAAGATACTCGGTCGAATGAACCCTTTATCCATAAACTCCTGCAGTTGAGCCATTAGCTCTTTCATCTTGGTAGGAGCTCATCGATACGGTGCTTTGGCAACAGGTTAAGCATGGGTACAAATCTTCTGGAAACACGTCCGGGAAATCACATACAACTGTTACCTTAGACAGTTGTGGTACCGACATGTCCACATCCTTTACGTAAGCCAAGTAGGCATTACATCCACGCTTCATGCACTTCTCCTCCACCGTCATCGAAATCACCTTTGGACCCGTGGTGACGCGATCACCATAAATCGTCACTAAACTTCCATCGGGAGTAACTAGTCGAATCATTTTCTTATGACACACGATGTTTGCCTCGTAGGCTGCTAACCAATCCATCCCTAGTACAACATCGAATCCTCCTAGTGGCATCACGTACAATTTAGTAGAAAACCTATGGTCTTCTAGTTCTATATCATAATCTTTTATTATGTCAGAAACTCTAATAGACTTACTAATAGCAGTTTCTACATCAAATGGCTCATCAATACTCCTCCTACTAACATGAAATTTAGCACATAAAGCAATAAAAATAAAACTCCTGCTAGCACCTGAATCAAATAACACAGAGGCACAAGTTTGGTTTACTAGAAACATACCTGACACAACATCAGGGTCCACTCTGGCCTCCTTCCAGGTTATCGTGAAAGCTCTAGCACCTGCCATCTGGCCTCCTTCTTCCGCTTTCTTCTTTGCCCTATAACTCTTGGCCCTTGACTTCTTACAGTCCCTGCTCACGTGGCCCTTCTCACCACAGCTATGACACCTTAACATCTTGCAATCCCTTGTAATATGACCAGGCTTTCCACATTTGAAACACACGTTCAATCCCAACCTGCACTCCCCAGTATGCTCCTTTCCACATCTACCACACTTCCTCAGCCCCAAGCCTGATGACACCTTACGATCATCCATCTTCATCCTTTTGTTGTTTAGAGCGAGACCACCATGTCCAAACCGCTTCCCGTTCTAGTTCTTCTCACCACCGTTTGTCCTCTTCACCTCCACCACAGTCTCCTCCCGTTCATCATATAACCTCCCATCCAGATCCACTACCGACCTAAAAGTGCTTGGCCGGGAAGTAATCAAGTGTCTACGGATGTCAGTTGGTAACCCCTGGATATATCACTTGATCTTCCTTGAAATCGGTGTAACTTGATCTAGCACCAGCCTTACCATTTCATTAAATTTGATGGTATACTGTTGGTGCGTCATAGTTCCCGCTTCCAACTGCAGGAACTCCCTCTCAATCTTGTCCAACTCCCTGTGAGGACAGAACTCCTCAATCACCAACTTCTTCCATTCTGGCCACCTTATTTTTCCAATGGCCCTACTACCCTCGGCCTGGACAATATTGTCCCACCAGCATAAGGCTGAGTTCATAAATGAGTGGCTAGCAAACTTCACATTCTGATCTTCTCCGCACTCGCTAATATCAAGCACCACCTCCATCTCCCTCACCCATCGATGAGAAGCAACAACATTGTCATCCCCATCGAATGTTGGGGGCTTGCATCTCTGAAATGCCCCGTAATTACAGCACTGTGCAGTTTTCTGCACCACTTCTTCCTCCTCCTCCTCACTAGAGACAACCGTCTCAGTCTCCGATTGTTCCCTTTCTCCTCCCTAGTGGTCTTCCTCTTTTCCTTCCTCTCTTTCTTTTCATCCTCCCTCACAGCTTTGATCACTTCAGTCACTACATACGGCAGGATCATCTGCATGACTTGATGGACTTCCTCTACTACTGCCTCTTTCACCAAGGCCCTCAAAGTTCACACTCTCATCATCACCTTCCTGATGATGCATCTCGGGCTCTTCACGGGTCCTCTCAGTGGTCTTAGCCCTATTCCTGGTATCTCGCGGTTCGGTACCATGTCCACCACGTGCTCCACCCTTAGAAGTCTTAGAAGATCTACCTCCAGCCATCCTTTAGACACTATAAGATTCAAACACTAACACAATCATTCAGGGTAAAAGCTTAGTTTATACTAAGTATAATAAGTCCCTAATTACAGTGGCCAGTTGTGATTAGCCACTTACTTTACTCTTCAACACCAAGCATTTCCTATCCTGACTACATCAGTATCTAAATCTACTAAGAACACATAAGTGAAATAACACACACATATAATACTGGCTAACTTTAAAAAAATAAATACCTGGTGGCACGTAGCTACTCGAGTTGGCATCCCCCATTCGTCCTATTTTCAGTTTAAGATTAGGTTTCAGAAAATATTTACCCAATTCACTTAAACTTTAGCTCTGATACCAACTTGTAAGGCCCCGTTCCCGGAGACCTCACAGTTGAACAATCATTGCATTATTACATAAAACAATACATAATTTATAAAATAAGCAAAGGAAGTTAACAAAAACCATTCGTTTCATTGATAAATACTGTTGTTAAGTAATACAACATTGTTAAATTACAAAAGCATCATACATTTGCATTACAAAACAACAATATTATTATGTGTGAGTGAATGTCAGTCTTGTCCCGCCAAGTAGCTTCACCCTCATGCCATCCCCAGCAACAGTTACCTGCCAACTGAAAATGCATAAAAGTCAGCGTTACTGAGTGAGTTCTAGTTTTAAAAGCGTTAAAACACCTTGTATATCTTATATATATAAATACTCATTTACAATAAAGTACTTTCTTTACTTTTATATGTGAGCATTCATTATACATACAACAAGGTATGATCTTATTCATTACCATACACATTCGTTCGTTTCGTACTCTTTTCATTATCTTTCACTTTCATCCGGACCAATCAATATCCTGAACATTGTGCACGAAGTTGATGTTGGGCTTGTGGTCTATAAATATACCACGAATATTATGCACGAAGCTGACCCAGTCACCTAGGGTATGCTACAAGGGTCCCATCAATCTCAATGATGACCCTGTGTGCATCCTTCAGGTTAGCTAAACCGCACACAGTTGAGCTAACGACAATATGGTCGTGCACCTCCATTCATTTGCTTACAAGACTTTCATTCCTTCTTTTATGTTCCACTTTTCTTTATCATTAATCTTTTGCTTTTTATTAATGATAATACTTTACGTTTATGATCATAAGCACACCATGTAAAGTCACACAATAATAAGTAATATGGAACATCAGAGTAGGCCATAAACATGCATAATATAAACAATGATAACTCTCAAGTCAAACTAGGGTCAAACCCTAATAATCATGTTTACCCTAAATTCTCAGAAAAATTTTCTAAGTGTTGGGCGTTTTAGCACTATGCAGGCGCGTGAGGCCTGTTTAGGCGTTTTTCAACTATGCAGGCGCAAGGGCTTACTTAGGCATTTCAACACTTAGGCGCATGAGCCATTTTGGGCACATGGGCACTATTTGGGCGCATGGGGTATACTTAGGCGTCTGAGCCTAACACTTAGGCGCATGAACTATTGTTCAGGCACATGGGAGTACTGTTTGCGCATGAGCCCATACTTAGCATTTTCAGATCATGTTTTGGGCGCATGGACCCTATTTGGGTGCATGAACCCCCCACTTAAAGTTTTTCTAAGGCAGTTACCAGGTGCATGGGCCCTGTTTGGGTGCATGGGCCCTTTTTGGGCGCATGGCCACCTACATACATGTTTCTATGTTATTTTTCAGTCCTAAACATTATCTTAGTCTGTTCTAAGCTTGTTACTACCATTCTAAACATCAACAAAGCATTAACAATCCTAAAACATCAAACACAAACACATATACATACGGTTACATACATATCTTTTGTAAAAATATTTTATGTGCATTTTCAGCCCTAAAAACATTTAAAACAAGTTAAAACGGGGTCTAGAAACTCACCTTTTGCAGCTTCTAAGCACAACTCTCTCAAAGTCGAGAAATCTTGATGTTTCTAACACCTAAACACAAAGAACACACAAACCCGAACCCACATAACATATAAGAACATGCGCTCTCGGTTTCACAGTAAAAAACACAATAAAAACCGAGTCATTTATGCAATAAAACTCTTACCTAGCCAAAAATTGCTTCTTTCTCTCTCTAAAATCGATGAGCACTCTGATCTTCTTCTTTTTCTCTTCTTTTGGTCGACAAAAGAAGATGTGAAAGGCTGATATGGGCGGCCATTCCCCATAAATATTTAAATAATGGGTATTGTATTTATTTACATTTTGGCCCCCTCCACTTTAGCTTCTTTCCCTTTCTTTCAAGATACTTTCCCATTTTATTTTCCTATTATTTTTCTTTCTTTTATTTTGTCAAAATTTCCGGGTGTTACAACGCAAGGGTGATCTTTAGGGTGAATTTGATAAATAGATTAGAAAGAGATTATAGAAAGAAACAAGACATAAAGATAATGAGATAGAAAAATGAAGATCTCGATGTCTTGGTGGTAATATGGAAGTGAAGACAAGTTATGGCGGCTTAATAGGTAATAAGAGGTCATAAGATGTATAGCTTTGTTTTTGTTGCTCTGACATGGGAGTGCGGACAAGAAATTCTCAGTAACTACTTCTTTTTCTCTAAATTTACAGTCACCTTGCCCCACATAGGCTTATGTCTATAAGAAGTGGTCATGTCAAAGGATTTTTACAAAACATGCATTAACAAAAAGAAAATAAGGATCAACTTGTATTAAAAGAAATGGGAAGAAGGAGAAAAACCACTCTAAAAATAAGATATAGCTCACGACCTCACCAATAGAGGTGTGCATGCCTAACTGGTCATGCTCTTTTTCTTTATTGGTCCAAAAATATACAACTATTGTTACACGCGACAAATTTTTATCGATATAGTTACCACTATGTTCTATAAATTTTATTTGATATAGTTACTACTAATGTTTTGTACTAATACAAATACATAATGATATGAAATCAAGCAAACTTGATATGAAAATGTTAATAAATATGAGCTAGATGAACCAAAGTAAATGCAAATAAACAATAGAGTAAATTACTATTTGCATCCCTCACCATTCTCAAAAATAACTAATTGAATCCTTAAAGTTTAAAAATATCATTATATCCCCTGACTTTTCATTTTTTCATCTATCTGAATCCTAAAGGCTGACGGTGTCAGCCTTCTCTGTTACCTTCCACCTATTTTTCCTCTCTATTAAGGGTATTCTTGTCTTTATCCCTATTTACCCACCCAATAATTCTAAAAACAAACCTAAACCCCTATTTCATCCTTTTCTCTCTTTTTTTCCTTTCTCACCTACTTCATCTCTCACTCTTTTTAGTTTCTAGATGAAGAAGAAAAATGGTGTGGTTTAGGATAGTCAGGTGGTAGTAATAGTCAGTGGTGATGGTGGTGTTTGGGATCTGGTGGTGACGATGGGGCGCAGTGGTGGCGGCGAGGGACTGTGGTGGTGTTGATGGGGGCTATGGTGGTGTAATTGGGGCTATGGTGGTGGTGATGGTCGATTGTGGTGGTGGCGTTTGGGTAGTGGTGGTGTCGATAGGGGCTAGGGTGGTGTCGGCGGGGGCTGTGGTGGTGTCGATGGGTTATGGTGGTGGTATTGGTGGGTTGCGGTGGCGATAGGGGGACGCGGTGGCTATGGGGGGATGTGGTGCTGTCGATGGGGGCTGTGGTGTGTCATACCCCAACCGATGGTGGAATCATCAGGGCGGATGAATGGAAATTGATTGTTCATAGCACATGGAACTAAATAAATTGAAATAATATTAAACTTCATTTTCTTTAAAGTATACCAATACAATTAAACAATAATCCAAATAACATAATAAAAATTTTCTTTCATTTTGACTAAGTCCAGGACCTAGATGAGTATGAAGAAATCCACTAACTTGCTTAACTTGAAATCATGTGAAAAAGTAACGAGTCAGCTACAACTAGCCAGTGAGTAAACACAAGTTTGGATATATATATATATATATATATATATATATATATATATAGAGAGAGAGAGAGAGAGAGAGAGAGATTGATTTAATGATTGAATAATTCAACTCACATGGCAATGTAGAGACATATAGTGCAATAGTGTAACATAAAATACAAATCAACACAATCAACCCTAATAACTAAATTGACTCGGGCCGCAGACGAAGTCGTGATAGAATATGTGAATCCGGTTTCAATCACCACTTGAATATTCATATGTTGTGAGTTTGTCAATCCAATAGATCTATCATTGTTACCGTGGTTGCATGAAATAATGATTGTGTTATCATCTAATTTATCTAACTATGAGTACATTATTACAAGTAAAGACATAGCATGTATTGAATTGAACTTGTAAATGAAATAAAATGAAATAGCAGTTGATTGATAATAGAATCACATGATTTCCACAAAAATGTAACACATAAAAGTGGGCAATGAATACTCACTTGATTGATGAGATTTGAATCTGAATGTGATAGCTTATACACCAACGGTTTCCTTACGATTAACCTACGGATCGGTGCCTTGAATTAGAATAGTAATGATATGAGAAATTGGAAATATATTAGGGTTTCCATTGGGATTTGGTTTTGCTCAATATCCTAAATAAAGTAATTTATTTAGTTTGAATATCTTGATTAAATAAAATAAAATGAATTTATTATTATATTTAGGAATAATAGTAATAGAACTATTAAATATAGTTAGTATATCTATACCATTTGATTGAATATTAATATGTTGGAAAAATTAAATAAATAATTTATTAATTAATTATATTATAATTAATTAAATTCTTAATTATTTAAGTCAAAAGAATGATTTGGGAGGATTTAGGTCGGTTTTTAAGTGGCATTATAAAATACCAATTTATAATGTTAAAGTTTAAAAATTAGAGAATGAAAATAATAATTATTAATTAATAAATAATTATTGGTCAAAGAAATAACTAATTGAATAATTTAATTGCTAGTTTGAAATGCTTTATGTTTGATTAAAAATAATAATTTTTATAAAATTTTAAGATTTACAAATAAGTTTAGGACCCTTTAACCTTTATAAATAATGTAAATATGTATTGTTTAGAATTCTTAGAAATTAAGTAATAATTTCTGAAATAGCTTTTATAAAATAAAATAAACATTTTCTGAATTTTAAAATAAATAAAAACAAACAAAAAAAAAGAAATGACGGAGGCCCGGTTCAAACTAGGGACCTCCAGGTTGAATTGTTTGAGTGTTATTAGCGGGACACAACCCAATATCTATCAAGAAACCCAATTAAATTGTTAAAATCATAATTCAAATGTTTTCCCAAATTCCATATGAACCCTAATTCGTATTAGATCAAATTGAACGTGAAAACGAATTCAGTACTTAAATAAAACTTGGGGCTTTAATTACCCATGTAAAATCGAGTGTGTGGGTGTGTTTAATTACCTGAAATGGTATGGAGATTAATGGGCCTGAGTTCGAGTAGGTTGCGGTTGAACCCGATCTTGAATCGATGTGTACGTGTGTGTTTTGATCGAATTGTGATTATAGAGAGTTTATGTGAGTGAATTCGAAGGTTCACCCTCTATTATATAGGTTTAATTCGAGTGGGTTCGATTATAACGAGTCCAAGTTATTCTTAGAATTTTCTTACCAAAATTTGTGATTGATCGAGCTGTCATTGAATCAATTAGTGTGTTGCTATGATTAGAACGATATTTAATGCGTAATTAACCAGCTTATGGAGTCAATTAGATAGATTCTATTTTGAATTGGTTTGATCTGGGTAGGGAAATATTGGGTTCGAGTTGTTACGCGTATACGTGTTCTATTTTTGAATTGGATTTGATCCTGGGTTCGAATCAATCATGCGAGATTGATGGGGGCATGTAATTTGATTGAAACCGTGTTTGTTGGGGGATGTGGGCTCGCTGGAAAAATGGTCGGAAGTGGTGGCCG
>BJCO01003583.1:0-12546 GCA_018326465.1 Flaveria floridana
CTTTTACAGCTTCATCTTTGGAGTGCAAGAAGAAAGTCCATACAAATCTAGAGTAATCATCCACAATTACAAGACAGTATTTCTTCTTTGCCATGCTCATTACTCTGACAGGACCAAAAAGATCCATGTGCAAAAGTTGCAAGCAGGCATTGGACTTTGGTTCTTCTATTGGAGGGAATGAGACTTTGTGTTGTTTTCCCTTGAAACAAGCACTGCAGTTGTCTTCACATTTGAACTCCTTCAAAGGCAACCCTCTTACTAAACCATGGTGTATTAGCTGATTCATGTTTTTGAGATTCACATTCCAAGAACTCAGTTTTTGAGATGAAGTCATCAAGCTGTGTTAATTCCCATTTTTCTGACAGCAAACTATCCAAATTCTCAGCATTGTCTATTGGATTCAAAAACTCAGTTTTCGACCCTTATTGACCCGAACCCCATAAGAACGTTTAATATAAGACCCCAATGACCAAAAAAATAATTAGATCATGGATTAACACAATATTACTGTCCAAACACAGATTCATCCACTTTTACTCTCCCGGTTCCAATTTTTATACGTTTATCAATTAGCTCAACTATTCTATCGCCCCGATCGATCCAATATCAATAAATTAATGATTTTTAATAAATAAGTAGGATCCAAAAACATCCCTTATGTCTAGATTTCAAGAGGATACAATTCCAAATTAAAAGATCAATGAACAATTAAGAACAAAGGCACTGGGATTTTACCGATTTGTAAATCCAACACTTGAACGGCCAAATCTTCCAAGAGTTATCACCCTAACAACGAAAAGGAAGACAGGTGAAGAATCTTAGTATAGGATAATGAATGTCAACAAATACCATAATAAAGTAAAGATAATATTGATTTTTCTTACAAGAGAATGAAGGGATGAATGATTCAAATCAAGATTTGATCTTGAATGAAACAATACACCAAAAATTGATGGATTGTTGAAAGTGGATGATGATTTTTGGTGGATCTGGGTGAAGAACAAGGAGAAATGGTTGTGGTGGCTAGGGTTTCTAAAGAGAGCTTTTTGGTGAATTAGGGTTGCAAAAGTGAGAAAACAAGGGGGATTTCCCCCTTGTCTACTAGTTTTTAACGTAAACAAGGGAGGGAAAGGGCCTTTAGGCCTTTGGCCTGTCTCGTCGAATACGTCTTGTCTCGAAACATGTGTCATCCAATTTCTACGCGTTAATACGATTCCGACGGACTATTATATGCTATATAAATTATTTAATTTATATATTTTTAAATTAAATTTTGTCTATTTAGTAGGCTTTAGGCAAAGCCCACTAATGTCAGATTTTGGTTGTGTTCCTAACGTAAGGCATATATATTTACGTTTATAAGTCTTTAGTCCAATTTTAAGCACGCAACCATCATTCTAAGTCCAAATCGATGAACGTCCATTGTCACCATGTCCAAGGCCCACTAGCACATAGTAAGTCCATAATACATAGTTCTAGAACTTAGTGTGTCTATATACGTCTAAAGTACTATTCTCAGACCAAGTCAACATTAGGTTAACATTCAAGTCAAGATCAAAGATTCAAGGTCTAAAAGTCTAAGTCAACGGTCAAAGTTAATGGTCAATGCACCTATTTTGGTGACGGATGTCACAGTATCCCCCCGTTGAGAGAATTTTGTCCCGAAATTCAGTCTGAGTTATCAACTACAATACTTTCTGTGAATAGGTTAAGGTACTTAGTCCTTAATTAATCTTCCCGCGCATAGATAAAATTTTAGTCCTCGCCTCATTTAATCTGTACGATAAGGATTTTACTACTCATCAAAGTTCTATTTTCTGTAGACCTGATTTCAGCCAGTTATTCAAAGACTAAAATATATCATCCACATGAATTTCTTCAATCAGTACATATAAGGTCTCCTCAGCAAGTCATTACTTGAGTTTTGGAGCATGAAACGTGTCATGCACCCTGCTCAGTTCTTGCGGTAAGCCCACCATCCAATATTCCACATAACCAACTATTTGGTAGTCTTAACTGCACTTACCAATATAGATGCTAATTTGCTATTTTTGCCTAAGCAGACAATGCCTTCTATGGCGGAAGCTTATATGCAGCCTATGAACTAAGGTCTGTTGAGATGACTTTTTAGGTCTACAACCTATTTGTTGATATCTCAAGAGTATGTTTGTTGTCCATTACCAAAAGTTTGTTCCCGGTCTCTTCTTATTTCATATCCATGGTATCATTAGTGTTAATATATAGGGTGTACCGCAGCTAACCCACCACACTGCTAATACCTTGATAGTGCATCATTCACCAACCATAACTAATTTCCAATTCAACTAATGTCTGAGAAGATGTACCTAAAACAAGACTTCCTTTGGTTGTCAGTATAAATTTCTCACGATCTTGAGCAGGCATAATGAGTTATATTAAGAAACTATATATACTACTATCTACAGCCAGTTATACTTAAAAAACAAGGTGGAACTTACATCTAAACAAATACTATATCGCTAGAAGTAAGGTATCTAAGATAAAATACGATCCTAGATTAGGTAGTCATGACATGTCCATGACTTACCTTTTGTGACCTACTAGAGTTGGTAACTATACTAACTGACAAAAGGTGAACAGTGGAATAAAGTATGGTCAACTACATGGGTGTGGGAAAACACCATGCAGTATATCAGACTTGGCAGCATGTGTCAGTCAGACCATACTTATGTCCACTAGTCCATAGTTGATTCTTCCGAAGGTAAAATAGCTTCGGAAGAATAAGTTTTTCCGAGGCCAATTATACTTTGGAAGAATCAACTTCTTCTGAGTCTTCTGCAAGTCTTCATTCTTTGGAATGCTTTGCCTTGGATCTTCTAAGTTGAATACTTCAGAAGGAAAACTACTTAGTCATGAAAGAATTAGTTTTTCTTCGTAAGCTCTTCACACTTTAGGCTTTGGAAGATCTTTAGTTTGTCTTCAGAAGAGTTGATTTTGCTTCAGAAGACTTTCTTCAATTGTACTCAAAATCTTCTAAGCGTAATTTTGATTGCACCAGCCTCATCTGATCCAACAAACTCCCCCTAGACTGATGCTACCAAAACTTTACTCCCTTCTTCTTCTCAAACTTTCAACACCAAGGAAAGGAGGTATTTGTCAGTTTCTTACTCTTTCCTGAAATAGTGCTAAGAAGTTTGTACAAATTATTGGTAGAGAGGAGATCCAATTTATTGCTATGAATGACATGTACCCTTTGTTGTGGCCCTCTGAAGAGAGTTAGTTGATAGGAATTATAGTCAAATTCCCATCTAACTATGGAATCTGAAGTAGGGCCTTGAATCATTTTAAGGAATGGGCTTCCTTTACTAGTGGTACTTTCTTCTTCTTCCTTTCTTAACTTCAACTACTCTTCAGTTCTTGCTTTCTTTGTTAGCTCAGCAAGATGAAGGCCGCCTAGGTGATTTCTGATGTGAGCGGATACTTAGGAGTTTGAAGGATTTATGAATGGCTTCTCTGCTAACTCACCAATGTAAAATCTACTTGAGTGTAGGAGAGATGGTGTGTCAAGTCTGTTGACTTCACCATTCTCTCTTTCCACAACAAAGTTATAAGAAGATTCATCAAACCACCACTGGACAATTTTCTTCCTACGAGTGAGGAATATATTTGGCAGTTTACCCCCTTTCCTGTTGTCCAATAAAGTCACCAGTCTTCTTCTTAGCTTCTTCTCTTCTTCTTTGAGAGAGTCAGAGTTTGTAGCCAAGAGTTAAAGAGCTTGGTCCAACGTTCCCCTATGAAGATCAAGGAATGAATCTCTTATGAGGGAACAAGAAGAGCCATCAAAGTATCTCAGTATTATGGACTCTTCCTCACAAGTGATGGTGCTTAGGGTTGTGCAATTAATGAGCTTTTCTTTGATCTCCTTGAACTCCTCTAAGGTCAGAGGCTTAGATGGTTCATTGGATAGGTTGGGTAATGGTTAGGTTTTGGGTTGTGTCTTGGGTTTTAAGATGAGTAGTGGTGGTGGTTGTTGAGAGGCAGTTGTTGAGGTGGGGTTAAGGGTGATGGTGTAGGTTCAAGAGTGTAAGGTTCAGTAGTGGGTTCAGTTTTTATAGGGAAGGGAAGAGGTGTGGGCTCAGGTTTTGTTGGGTCTGGTTTGGGTGTTGGTTGGGGTACTATCCTCTGTACACCTTGAGTTTGGTATACCTATTTCCTTCTTCCTACGTGAATGTTAGCTTTGATATCATTGACATGTCCTTGTAGGTTCTTCTCAGACATAGGACCTACTGGCCTGCCTGTGAAGCCGTAGGCCCTGAGATAAGCCTTCATCTAGGCTTTGTCTCCCACTTTCTTAACAGCCACAAGTTTGGCCTCCTCCTCCCTCTTCTTCTTCTCCTTCACCTTCTCTCTGACAGCTTTCTTTCTCTCGTTGTTGATCTGATATTGTTCTTTGTTAAAAATGAATGAGATTGTCTCATTTTCATAAGGAGTCAGCTCCTCCTAAGAATAGCCCCTTGAGCATAGGAAGGTTATCCTCTACAACCTATACCTTTGTTTATCTACTTCTTTGTTTCTCCTCTTCTCTTCCTCTTTTGCCAACCTTACTGCTTCCTCCTTCTCTTTTTTTAGCAGGGTTGCCTTTTCCAGTTTCATAAGCTCATCAAGTTAGAGTAAGAGCATTTCTTCATTATCCACTCTCAGATTGATAAGCCTATCTATCACCTCTAATCTTCTTTCGTTGTTAATAGACTCTTGAGCTGATGCTGCTGCCTTGCTGCTTGCAGCCAGCAGCTTCCCAGTGTTGAGTCTACCTTTTCTTTTAGCTTTTCCAATGTTTCTTCTTCAATAATCTCTTTGGTAGTTATCTTCCTTTTTCCTTTGGGATCTGAGAAACATTTAACTTTTGGAGATTCTAGATTGGATGAATCAGGTTGGGGAGAGCGGGGTTGAGCTTATGGTGTTGAAGAGAGAGGATTTTGAGAAAGTCCTCACTGTTTACCTCATAGGCTAGATTAAGGACAGCCTTTGTGATAAGCAGATCATCAGACAAGGATGACAATTCAATAATCCCTTCTGCAGCTTGAACTTCAGCTTTGGAAGAGATTGGAATATCACTACCTATCCCAACTGATTCAGTTGCTGGGCCATGAGTCCTTATTTCCCCTTCAAAGTCAATCTCAGGTTTAATAAGGACCTTAGGTTGACCAACTTCTTTCTCAGTGGTAGGTGGTGCACTCAACCTTTGATAGCATAATCTTGAGAAGTATATGAGCTAGAGGAAGAACTTAAAGAGACTTGAACAGGTACATGCCTAACAGACTTGTTAATCTATGTCTCAGCTAGTTTGGCCTTGAGACTTTAAATCTCAAGTTACTGAGTGGCAGACCTATCATCTAAATTCCTAACCTTGAATTCAAGGTTTGATACTTTAGAAAACAGGTACTGAATGGTGAGTTCCAGACTTCCCTCATCTTCTTTTGAAGAATCACAAGGAGATGAGATAACATACCTTGTATGTTCATACTCATCACCAGATGTTGTTTCTTGGCACCCTGGTTTCCCTTTCAAATTGATGTCACTTTTAGAGATATCAATTAGCAAGGTTATTGTAGACTCATTCTTAGCTATGTCACCAATGTCCTTATAGGTTAATGAGACACTCTCAGTAATGGCAGCTGAGCCTACATGAGTCCCCTCCACACCTGTGGGACTCACCTTAGTTTGGCTTAACTGATGTGCACTAGAAATCAGAGGTTTCGTGGGGCTCAGTTAATCTGGAGAGTGATGTGGTAGATCAATATCATAGCCCTCAGGAAACATGAGATCCTTATCAGATTGGGTTAATAGGTTAGTGAAGGATATAGAAGTTATACCTGATGACCCGAGACCTTGGTCAACATCTAGTGGCATTGAGCCAGTGATGTGGGTGTCCCTTTTTTGGCTGCTCAGGAGAGTGTTGGGACTCACCCTAAGGGCTTGAAGCTTAGGTAATGGCCTTATCAGGTTGAGACTGAGAAGACTCAACGCCAATATTGAGGTCAATTATGGAAAATGGTTGGACCTCTGGCTGAGTGGGAGCCCTTTGTTCCGCTCTAACCTTTTTGGCTTGAACAGAGGGGACTTGTTCAATAAGAGTAGATTGAACAAGGGTTCGTTTGGGGCACCTTTGATAAGTGAACCTGATAGGGTAGGAAGAAGTGATTGGCTGTGAAGTGGTGGTGTCTGATGTGGGTTCATCACCTACTAGGTCTGCCAGGATGTCACCAGGAGCCATTGGCTCAAGCATACTTGGAATGAGGTTAGTGAACCATCTAATAAAGTTGGAGGATATCTTCTTTAGCATATTGAAGATACCCTGCCCCATTTGAGGAGCAGCTAGAATATCTGCATATTCTAGCTTATTCTGATCCAACTCATAATTGATTATGTGCTAGATATACCTAGGATACATGTAAAATGTGTTCCTAGTGAGATTACCTCTTAAGTTATTCAGCATAAACAAAGGGTAGTTGAATCTGAGGCCCTATACTAACTCGTGGACTAGGCAGCCCAGATCAGAAGGGATTTGATCCTAACCCCCTAACTTGTTGGACAAGCTATGCAGGATGACATGCAGCAAGAACTTCAAAAGTTATCGGAGAAGTTAAACTTGTAGACTGTGGACTTGCTGACATCTCCTCCATATCTTATTTGGGTATATGGGGTCTTCCAAAACTTGTTTGGGGAACTCAGTAGGGCGCCTTTATCATGAAGCTCTAGATGTTCCCTGATGGTGGTTTCACTGATAGTAATCTCCTATCCGCATACTCTCGACCTGATAACCCTTTGACCATTTAGCATGTCGTTTTGACCATTGGCCCAGAATTCGGCCATATGGTTTGAGTAAATGGTGGGGTTAACGGCTAGAGCAGTAAAATATGCTAATTGGGTTAGAAATTGGATGATTAGGGCAAAATCAGCATTCGTGGAAGAGTCAAGGATGGTGACCTGCTTATGCTGGTGATTGAAGACCATTATTTGGTGAAGATACTGTTTAAAGGAGTTTGTGAGTAGTAATTTGAGAGTGAGTGAAGATGAAAATGGAAATTTTAAGGTTTTTACAATGGTAAAGAAAGTAAAGAAAGAAGGTCGGAAATATTTTAATGGTAGTGAAAAATGAAACCGATAAGGTGAAAGGACGTTTTAGGTTTTGATTTGACAGTGGCGGTAAGAAAGACCTTTTAAAATAT
Source organism: Flaveria floridana (assembly GCA_018326465.1). Classification (NCBI taxonomy): domain Eukaryota; kingdom Viridiplantae; phylum Streptophyta; class Magnoliopsida; order Asterales; family Asteraceae; genus Flaveria; species Flaveria floridana. The sequence continues at coordinate 7,209 of BJCO01003583.1, forward strand.
TCTGACAATCATCAATAAAATCTTACCTTTTGCAGAGTGGGGCCCAAAGATTTCCATTACACATTAAAGTTTTCTTCGGAGAGTAAAATTGCTTCTAAGAGAACACTTATGTTTCTCTTCTAGGATTGACTTCCGAAGCAAATTATGTCTTGAAGACAAATTTGCTTTCGAGAATAAAGTGTTCTTCCGAGAAAAAAAGTTAGTAACCTTCGGAAGGAAACTTGATCTATGATCAAATGATTTTCCAAGGCTAAAAACTCTTCGGAAGAGAATACTTATGCAGAAGAATTTGCCTACGGAAGATGAATAAGCTCTTTAGAAGAATTTATACTTAGAGAATTTTGGAGAAAACCTTTTGTAACAGGGCTTAGAATGTAAATAGACAACTTAGACATGACATATCTTCAAAAGATTTTTAAAGGAGATTTACTAATCAATGTTGATCAACCTAATAGCCATAATTAAATACTTAAATCTTTGTTCATCAAAGGCTTTGGTGAACAAATCTGCATATTGTTCATTTGAATCAACTTTGACTAGTTTGATCAAGTTTTTCTAATTTATATCTCGAATGAAATGATGCCTGATGTCAATATATTTTATCTTGGAGTGCTTGACCGGATTTTCTGTGATAGAAATAGCACTCTTGTTGTCTATGTGGATAGGAGTCTCCATGAAGTTGAAGCCATAGTCAAACATCTGATTATGAATCCATAGCAGTTAAGTGTAGCAGCTTGCAGCATCAATGTATTCAGCTTCAGCAGTTGATGTAAAGACATATGATTACTTCTTGCATTGCCAAGAGATGATCCTTCCACCAAGTAATTGGCATCCTCTTTATATGGATTTCTTGTTAATGTTGCAGCCACCATAATCACTGTCAGTGTAATCGTAAAGATTGAAGTCCTTTCTCTTAGGATACCAAAGGCCCAGTATGGGAGCTCTTTTAAGATATCTAAGAATTCTCTTGACAACAATTAGGTGAGACACCTTGGGAGCAGCCTGATATCTTGCACAGATGCAAGTTGCAAACATGATATCAGGTCTGCTTGCAGTGAGATACATTAAAGATCCAATAGTTTCCCTGTGCTGATGCTAATCAGTGTCTTACCCCTCGAAATCATGACAAAGATTGTTATTTCCTTGTATAGGTGTCTTGGCTGGCTTACAATCATTCATATCAAATCTTTCTAAGATATCCTGGACATACTTAGATTGATTGATGAAGAACTCTTCTTCTATATGTTTCACTTGAATTCCTAGGAAGAAATCCATCTTTCCCATTGAACTCATTTCAATTTTCTTCCTCATGATGCTTTCAAAGTCTTTCCATATTTGGTTATTAGATGAACCAAATATGATGTCATCAACATAGACTTGTACAAGCAACATGTCATTCCCAAACTTCTTTATGAACAATATCTTGTCTATGGTGCCTCTGATGTAGCCATTCTTTAGAAGAAACTAAGACAATGTCTCATACCACAGCCTAGGTGCTTGATGTAACCCATAAAGAGCTTTATCTAGTTTGCACACATAGTTGGGGTGTTATGGGTCTTCAAATCCAGGTGGTTGTCAAACGTAGACTTTTCTGTCAATATCCCCATACAAAAATGCACATTTCACATCAAGTTGATGGATTGTGAAGTTCGTGGATGCTGCAAAAGCAAGGGAGATTCTCAAAGCCTCAAGTCTTGCAATAGGAGCAAAGACATCAGTGTAATCTATCCCTTCCTCTTGCGTGTATCCTTGAACTACAAGTCTAGCCTTGTTCTTGATGATCAAACCTCTATCATCTCTTTTATTCCTAAACACCCACTTGGTGCTAAAAGGGACTTGACCAGGTGGCAGTGGACATAGATTCCATACTTTTTGCCTCTTGAATTGAAGCAACTCCTCTTGCATTGCTTCAACCTAACTATTGCCCTTGAGAGCTTCTTCCACCTTCTTGGGTTCTAAATGCGAGAGAAAGCATAAGTACAAGCAGACATTCCCATTATGAGTCTGTCTTCTAGTTCCCACACCTTCTAAGACATCCCCAATGATATTCTCAACTGTATGAGTGTTGTGAATCCTGAGTCTCGGAATCACATCTAGTTGCATAGATAGATCCAAGTTTGAGAAATTTTGCTAAGGATTGTGAACAATGATTCCAGCTAATGTCTCATGCTCATTCAATGAGGACTGATTGAATGAATGAGTGACAGTATCAATGGTGTTTTGCTATAAAATAGTATTAACAGTTGCATGTTCCTCCAGATTACTATCTTCATCAGCTTGGTGTTGAGAGTTAGAGTTGTCAGCTGATGAGTTTTGAGGCTCAACTGATTGGTAACTTGTTGAAACTCCACTATTTCCTATGATATTCAAGCTTTCAGGACTTGCACTAGTAGGAGCTTGCTCTTTATGTCTTCTTGGAGAACTTACAATAGATCTGGGTAACTCAAACAGTTGATCATCCGAGGAGTCATTTTGAATTCCTGTTCTAGTTGAAACATTCTCACAAGATGGTTTAGAATAATTAGGAAACAATTCTAAGTCAAAGATATGGTCAGGGCCATTGCCCTTAACACAGTGTGCTCATTTACAACAATGTTGGATGATTCCTCAAATTATTGATTCTTAATGTTGTATACTCTATAGGCTATAGATCTTGAGGGATACCCAATAAAGATAGCATCATCCGACTTTTCAACAAATTATGCTAAATTGTCCTTTGTGTTAAGTATGGTACACCTGCTGTCAAAGAACTTTAGAAAGCCAATCAATGGTGGCCTCTTGTTCCATAACTCATAAGGGATTTTTCCATGGGCTTAATATTGAGAAACCTGTTCTACACATAGCAAGCAGTGTTGACTGCCTCTACCCAAAAAGTTAGAGGCAGCTTTGAATCAGCTAACATGGTTCTTATAGCCTCAATAAGTGTCATGTTCTTTTTTTCAGCAACACCATTCTGTTAAGGAGTTCTAGGTGCACTGTATTGTCTGGTAATCCCTTTTGAGTTACAGAATGAGTTAAGAACTTGATTCTTAAACTCAGTCCCTTGATCACTTCTGATTATTTTTACCTTGTAATCAATTTGATTTTCTATTTTAAGAATATAATATTTTAACGTTTTAGCGGTTTCATCCTTAGTTCTTAAAAAGAATACCCATATGAATCTTGTAAAATCATCAATTATCTCAAAGCCAATATGATTTCCTCCCAATGCTCATTATACTTGTAGGACTAAAAAGATCCATGTGTAATAAGGGTAATGGAGTGGTGATGGAATTAACTTCTTTGGATTTGTGGGTTGCCTTATTGATCTTGGGATCTTATAATATGGATGACATAATTGAACCAAAATATATGCATTGGGGTTCAACTATGGTTTATGAAGAGGTTTGGGCTATAGCATCTTGTTTGATCTTCCATTCCATCCTATGGTTGATCAGTGTAGATGAGCTTGAAGAGGCTTGAGCAGCAGGACTTGCTTCCGAGGATTCTTTGTTCTCGGAAGAAGTTGCCACCACCTTTTCTTCCAAAGCAATCTTCTTCTTGGAAGATTTTAAAGAATTCCTTTTATTCCTTTGTTTGTTCTTGGACTTGTCTTCCGAAGCTATTTTCCTTTCGGAAGAATGAGTTTCTTCTGAAAGCAACTTGGCTTCGAAAACAAGCTTTCCTTTCTTTAACACTTGAACCATATGATAAGGTCCAAATGTGAAACCTTCCTTGACTCCTTCTTTCTTAACATTGTTTGCATAATGTGTGTTTGCTGGATTGTAGTAACAATCTTTAGCCATGTGATTATGCAAGCCACAGATTATCCACTCAATGTTAACTATAATAGGGCATGAGGGTTGTTGTTTCTTACATTTCTTGTCTTCTATAATAGTCTTCCCTTTTAACTTCCGATTCTTCAGCTGGACATGAGTATTGGTACTACACTCATTTCCTAAATCAGAGTTTCTAGCCACTTAGAATCCAGCTAAGATGAATATACCCTTTTGCCTCGGGATTTTCATCTTAGACTCAGCCACCTTCTTAGCAGTTTTCCTAGTTGCCCTGATCTTGTTCTTTCTGTCTCTGGTGGTTAGAGGTTCATCCTTAGCTATATGGATAAGGTTTTTTACCTTATCCTTCACTGTGGTGGTCACCATTATTACATCATTTTTCTTCTAAAAGATGAGTGGATCAGCAGTTGGAACCTCTTGCTTATCAGTATCGTATCTTGGTTGTCTTATAGACACATAAGAATGTGGTGGAGCAGTTTCATTAGTTCCCAACCCACTCATGTTTTGATAGCATGCCTTTTAGTAGGAGGATGATGCAAGAATGGTGTTGAAGTTATGCTCTTGAATAGCATACTTCTCTTATTTAGCCTCAGCTATCACCAGCTAGGCTTGAGCTTCAGTCTACTTGGAAACCAAGTCTTTTATTTAAGCCTTGTAGTTTGAGTGTTCATGTTTTAAAAAGGATACAGTTTTCTCTAACTCATAAATTTTAAATTTATAGTCAGATTTTGCTCTCTTAAAATCAGATTTTAGTATATTTAAGGACTCAATATCAAACTTGATCTCCATGTTGTAGTCCTGATACATTTTAACCTTAGCTATACAGGCTGGATTACAGAGATGTTTATATACCTTAGTATCATCGGTTCTATCCATGAGAGCTTCAGCAGGGGTGACATCTTGCACCATAAAGCTACAATCAACCTCTTGAGCAACAGCTAAGGTTTGCTTCTTAGTTGGTGTGGTTGCAGCCTTTGGATTAGTATGATGTTATAAGGCTTGAGCTGCTCCAGGATTAGATCTAGGAGCTTTGCATTCCCTTGCAAAATGACTGTGACAACCGGTCCCAAGGTTACTATTCTAAACCCTAATTTATTTGCATCATATCCCGTCTTATGAGTACTAATAATGGAAGCAATTCGATTATACCAAGAATATTAGAATCACTAAATTTTATTTGATCAATTTTCATGATTCTATGTGATTTATGTGAATTTAGTCATTTTAAGTCTTGCCTTTTTAGAAGAATTCGTGCCCGGGAATATTAGTTAGTCACCCTAGCTAGAAATTAGAACCTTAATTGAAACAATTTAAAAGTGTGCACACATACACACACTTGGAAATTTCGGATCATGCATGAATGATCATACACATGATATCAACTAACATCATCTACTAACTAATAATTATACACTACACTACAAAATAATACTACTAAATATTACACTAGATTAAAATTTAAAATAAAACCCCCTCCCACAACAAGACAAAAACCGTCCCCCTAGTCCTCCAATAGGATTGCTTGCTTTCTTCCACACACTACCCAAACATAACCCCCATTC
>BJCO01003585.1:0-12486 GCA_018326465.1 Flaveria floridana
GATCACTGACCAGAGGTGTCGTCACCACATGATCCTTTATTGGGTTATTATTTATGGGTCGATATTTTGTTTTTAAAAGGATCGCATGTGGTGGTGGCACAACCTGATAACCAATCCCTTCCCCCCATTTCTTTCTTTTACCAAGTTCTTAACAATGTGAGAGGAGCTAGCAAGACTGTGAAGTTTCTTATTTAACGACTCAATTTCAACTTGAAGAATTGCTTTTTCTTTCTTAGTTTCCTCTATTGTTGTTAAATAGAACTTAATATCATTAGCTTGATTAAAGGCAACAACCTCAGTCTCCCGAAGTTGCTTTCCTAACAGTTCAATCTTTTCTAAAAGCTGCTCTTATTTTGTTTTAACACCCTGTTAGTTTCAGTGCATAGTTTTAAATTATTTACTAAACTGTCATTATGATCTAATAATCTAGTAAATTTTAAATCTATGCTTTCATGAAATTTATTGCATTCTTCATAAGCATGTTTATTAAAAAGTTCATCTTTGGTACTTACCTATGACGTGCTGGAGGTGTCAGCCATGAAAACAGCCTGAGATTCCTCGTTAGTATGAGATTCTGTTCTCGCAGCAGCCAGTTCGTCTTCAACCCAGTGTTCAACTGCATCTATAGCTTCTTCAGTTCTAACCTGGCATTATCAGCTAAGTTATCTCCTTCACTTGCTGAATCATCGTTAAGACCTTCCACCAAAGCCATATTAGCTTCACCACCAGAAACGAACCGAAATGTCCAGTCTCGTCCTTTATCTCCTTGAGCAACCATAGCTTTGGAATCTTGACTGGCTGAAGTCATATTCTTTTACTTTTCCTGATGATTGTGTGATGAGAAAGGATTACCATTTCCAGTCTTCTTTGGTTTCACGCACTCTTGTTTGAAGTGTCCCTTTTCACTACAGTTAAAGCATGTGACTTTAGTTTTATCAAAACCAAAGGTTGCGTCTTTAGTAGCAATCAGGTTTTGACCAGTTGTCTTCACAAACTTTTTAGCTCTTCTAACTGTACTGGCCAGAGCCCATATTATATCTATTCTTTCCAATTCAGCCTCGTCAAGCTATTCATAGTCTTCATCAGCCAGATGACAGTTTCCAATCTTTCCAGTAACTAAACAATCATAAGAGTGCACAACAGCAGCTAGAAGATCCATGTGTTCCTTGGCTACTTCAATAGTAACATTTCCCAGATTCTCAGTCTTTAGCTTTGTTGTATTTATGTCTGGGATATTGTATTGAGCACCCGATGATCTCGACACTTCACTTCCAGATGACCCATTTTGAGAATTTACAGACGTGTTGGATACAAACGCTATTTGTAGAGGTGCTCCTGATGAAGTGGGTGTGGGAAAAACATTGTACAATGATGGATTCTGAGTATATGACCCCTTCTTTGACTTGTATTTTTGCCTTAGCTCCTCTTCCCTCAGTTTTAAGATAAAATCATTGATATCTAGAGTAACTAGAATATCATTCTATCTTAGATTAGAAACAAAGGGGTCACATTTATCCGACAAACCATCAATAAAGCTTGCAACTTTATCCTCTATAGATGTAGTTACCCCATGTGTGTGCAACCCACTCATCAAATGATAGAATCTGTCTATAATGTCATCCAAGCATTCATTTCCTATGGATGAGAAGTTATCAAATTCCTTCCTGAGAGCTTTAGCTTTCAATGCCTTTAGAGTGGCATTACCATCATATCGCTTTTCCAAAGCTGACCACAACTTCTTTGACTTTTTATGTTCTGAAAATTGGTGGAAAATATCCTTAGGAATCGACTGTGTCAGTAAAGCATAAGCTTTCTTCTCGGCATTGTGAGCAGCCTTTTGAACTTCATTTATCCCACTCAAAGTCAACTTAACACCATTTGCTCCAACAGGTGTAGAATAACCCGTTTCAATAGCAATCCATAAGCTCGGGTCTACTCCATTGAGGTAAATCTCAAACCGTTGTTTCCATTGAGGGTATTCATCCAAAGTCAACAATTTTGGAGGCTTGTTATGATTTACAATTTCATTCTCCAGTAGTAAGAGATTCTGGATTCGTGAGTCCTTCCTAGCAGTAAACGCGGTGTTCTGATCGTCCATGTTGTCTACACTTGAGGTTACTCAAAGTCAACTGCTCAAACTTGAAACACTTATGCGACTGAATCAATCATGCGATTAAACAATGCAAATGAGTTCAATCATACGAATGGAGAGTGCGAATGGATTCAATCGTACGATTCAAGTCAATCGTGCGATTGGAGATGAGACTGAGTCAATCGTGCGATTGAATTGAACAATTGGGTTTCAGTCGTGCGATTGAGCCAATCGTGCGACTGAGATTGCTGAATTTCAAAAATTCGAGATTTTGAACACTTTTAGACTCAAAACGATTTTGCACAAACCCTAAACTGTTGGAAGTCAAAAAGTGAAAAACTTTTGAAGCATGTACACGCCAAAAACTCGTTTTGTATAAAAAACACGGATTTTTTAATAGAAAATGTTATTTTTAAACAAAAATCCGATCGAATCCACGAAGAATCAAGAGCCAAGGCTCTAATAATACAATAGTTTTGTAATGAAATGATATGTGTTTGAATGTCTATATACTATTGAATGTATCTTATTCTTATATCATTTATTATTACATGCTTGAATGAATATTATATATGGGTTTGTAGTAAACAGTCACAGTTTTGAGTTAATTATGATTTGGGAATGTGTTTGACTTAGTCTTATGGTTATTCATGCTAATGAACCATGCTTATGGACCAGTCGCACGACTGACCAGGTGTTTGGGTCAGTCGCACGACTAAGTCATGAGACTGGCTCAGTCGCACGATTGGACCAAGTGTATGGTTCAATCGTGCACATGAACAAATCGTATGGCTCAGTCACACGACTAAATCATGCTAATGGTTTAGTCGTACGAGTGTATACTGAAACCTATAAGTACCACATAATTCATGGAAAAACGTAACACTTCAAATTCTTTCATACCCTATCCGTCCAAAGAATTCAATCTCGTCCATCCAAGTTCATAGTTCGTCCCGGATTGTTTTCTAATCATTCTTAACGTTGTTCTATTGTTAGATTGATTCTGATTTTTCGTTCTCACTGATTGGATCGCCAATCAAATAGGATTCTGCACTATTTGATTAGGTTACACGTTGAATCTGTTAGTACTCCGTCGTACACGGTCCTAACACCATTAATCCTAAACCTAGAATAGATGGTCAAGATTTGTGTTAGTGTTTAGCTTTCATAGTATTAACATCTCACACTTTTATACTTTTAAGGTTAACTAGTGTGCCAACTTGTTTTTCTTGTTATTGCATTGTATATTCAGGTGAATACCTTGAAAGATATTCTCGTGTTGTTTTCATCCAAGTGTCATCTCTGTGTTTGTTTGTAAGCTAATTAGTAAAGATTTTGTATTTGCTATCTGTCGATCACTAGAAAAATCTTGTTTCATTTCTGGATCCAATAGTATGTAATATGTAAATCTTTATTACTAAAAGTATAGCCATAAATTTAAGAAACTCGTGTAACACACGGGTTTTTTAACCTAGTGTGTATGTGTGTAGGATGGTTCATTTGCAACACCACGCTTTGTTATTCAAACTTAAAAACAATAGTGGACTACAATGCGCCTCCTATTTAGATTTGTTTAATTAAAAAGGGCAAATAGGTCTTTATATATCTTTTACTATTTTATAATATATTTAATCATTTTTCCCCTCCTTTTTCTTTAAACCGTCATAAGTTTCTGTGAGAGCTCATTCCATTAAACGAACGTTTTGTTCTCTTTAATTAAAGTATAGTTTCCCAAATTAATAAAAGAATTTTTATTTCAAATTGTTACAATTGTTTTCAACAAATGTGTAAATTTGTTAAAATAGTTTTTACACATGCAAAACTAGATATTTTGTAAACCAACATTCCTATCTTCTTTTAAATTCAAACTTCATTAAAAGATTAATAAAATTTCAAAACTTATATATAATCAAAAGTTAAGTACATTTACAAATAAATTAAACTCATTATTACACATAAGAAATTATTAAACATATGAAAATTAATAAAATATTTATATTACAAAACTACTTCAATATAGGTGTAACCTATTTTTATCTAAAATCCAATGGAAATACATTACAAAAAGCCAAAAAAAGAACTTAAATATATAAAAATCACCAGAAAAACATTAAAATAACTATTAACATGTGTGAAATAAATATAAAAAATAGTTATTCAGCACATGTGTAAGTCAATTTATGTGTACAGATATCATTAACACATTTGTAAAAGTTACTATTTACACATATAAAAAAACTATAACTTATTTGGTTACTTAACGCATGTGCAAGTCATTTTTAAGCATGTGTAAGGCACTTTTATACATGCGTAGAGTTATTTTTATATTTTATACAATCTTGAAATCATGATAAAAGATGACTTGATAATTTTGCCATAGATTCGTTTAATCAAAATAGTCGAACTTATGTCAAATCGATTAAATCATAATGTACATGATTTATGAATGTATATTAAATATTAAAGAATATGGGAAAGCTGGTTTACAAAAGGCTTAATTTAAACATGTGTAAAAAATATAACAAATTCTAATTTTTTTTAATTTGCAAGACTCTACTCTAATTAAAGATTTAAAAACCTTTTTCTTAGGCTCTAATTTTTTATTTAAAAATGAACTCGTTTAAAAAAGTTATCAATGTTTGAAAATGAGAGGGAACTTGTTTAGGAGAAAGAAGAGGAAAATAGATTTCTCTTTTTACCTTTTTTAAATCTTAACCACTCATACTAACAATATATTATTATTTTATAAAAAAATTAAGAACAATTAATCAAGTTAGAATTAAAGGTTATGACTGACTTTTAAAGTTTGCATAATTTGACGTAGGTTCCATTCGAATCCTTCCCTAAAATATCAAACCCTAAAGGCCATAACATTTGATTGTGCCTATTAAATAGTCTATATATTATAACATAATAAAAACCATGTACTATTTGGTTGTGCCTATTAAATATTCTGTATATTATCTTTACTAATATGTAATACATAATCTATGGGCAAAACTGTAATTTCCCAGACCTTCTAAGACGCGCCCCTTCCTTTTCCCTCTATTCGGTTTCCCTCATCAACACCGGTCTACCCTAAAATACGACCCTCAATCATTTTCCCCATTTGTGCCCCGCAGGTTAGGCATGTTACAGGTATGGTGTTCGAACAATTATTGAAGATCAGATTTGTTTTTGCTCTTCATCTTCTTCGTTGTCGGCATTGGTGAGGCTAATGTGGAGGACAAGAACAAAGGCATGTTACACATATGGTGCATTCAGTTAATTCTAGAGTTTTGTTTTATCTTCACTCGCAGGGGAAATCCTCTCACTTGGGATTTTGATGCTTGTTGCAGTTAAGAATTAGGGTTTTGTTGGGTTTCACCATTGAACCTTTTATGATTTCTTTATTTTTCTCAAATCCGCACTTCTCATGCCAACACAAATGTAAGGCCCTGTTCCCGGGCACCTCACAGCTGATCATTCATCGCACATAAATTACACATTTATTTAAAATATTTCAGTGGAATCATTTAACTAAAATCATTTCATATATTAATAACTGCTTTTGTAAAATAATACAACATCATTACAAAATGACATTCGTTGCATTACATCACCAAAGCATCACTTTACATAAAATGGATGCCTTCCAAAATAATCCAAGTAGTTGCCCCCGTGCCATCCTCAATAACTTTTACCTGCCAGCTGGAAAATACATAAAAGTCATTGTTGCTGAGTGAGTTCTAGTTTTATAAAATATATATTACCTTTCGCTCGTTAAAACATTTTCTTTACTATGGCACATGATCACACATTGTACATTTCGTTCACTATCTCACATGTTCATTCGTTCGTTTCATACTTTATCTTTATCGTCCATTTCATACTTTATCACTTCGTTCATTTCATACTTGGTCATCTCGCTCGTTTCGTACTAATTCTCGATCCTGTCAGGCTTTTCCCCCATCGCGGTCCGAAACCGCCATTCCGAGCACGAAGCTCCTTTACTAATTGGCATGAAGCCCGTGGCCCGAAGCCACCATTCTAGGCACAAAGCCCCGTTACTAGTTGGCACAAAGACTGTGGTCCGAAACCACCATTCCGGGCACGAAGCCTCATTTCTAATTGGCACAAAGCCCGGGAACGAATGACAAGGATCCCGTTTCGTACTATGGGTTCAGTCACCTAGACTGATCCTCCTGTGTGTGAACCCTCATGGATTAAAATCGCACGTTATAACACACAGTTGAGCTATCAACTCACAAAGAGTTGTAATCTTTCTTTCTTCCTGCTTGCAAGCCTTTTCTTTCTTTTATTACGTTTCACTTTTTATCTTTGTTATCTTTCACTTCGTTACGTTATACTTTGCGTCCATTCACATATACATCATACTACGCAAAGTCATAACATAATACTTGACGTATATTATAGTATAAAATATATAAGTTTTGAAAATCATTAAAAGAGAACACAACATGCACATATGCATAAAATACATTCATCATCACATCATAAATATCCTATGCATAAACCCTCACTTATTCATGCTTATAATAGTCCAAAACAGTCCATAAATCAAACTAGGGTCAAACTCTACAATTCTATTTTTCCTCAAAATTCCATAAAATTTTCTAAGTATTGGGCGCATAGGGAACTAAGCAGGCGCATGAGCCCTGCTTAGGCACATTAGCACTATGTGGGCGCATGCGCTATACTTAACTGTTTTTCCACTAATTTTGGGTGCATGAACTATTCAAGCGTATGAGTATTATTTGGGCGCATGACCCTACACTTAGGCGTTTCAGCCAAAACTTAGGTATATGACGCATTGTTTAGGCGTATCAGTCTACACTTGGAAATTTCTAAGGCATTCCTAGGCGCATGGGCACTATGCAGGCGCATGAGTGCCTGGGCGCATGGGAACACTTAGGCGCATGGGACACTTAGTCAAATTCAGCCTAATTCTAGGCGCATGGATACTATTTGGGCGCATGAGTTTCAGGCACATGGGACTCAGTCGCATGACAACTAACTTTAACTACCATCATCATGATTCTGCTCCAATTCTAATTCTAACATGTTCCAAGCTTAGTGTTAACATCCTAAGCCTCAGAAACACATTTATAACGTGATTATAACATCCTAATTACCCGAATCAAAACCCAACCACATTCATATTCATACATTCATACGGGTATATATACTCATTTAATAAAAACATTCGTACATGCATTTCTAGCCCCAAAATCAGTTAAAACATGTAAAAAGTAGGGTTCTAGAACTCACCTGGACTCGATAAGCAGTTTCTTAATCAAGCTTTCTAAACAAGGGTCACACTACACAGCCTGCAGATAAGTTAACACTCAAAGGAGTTAATTTCTGCCTAATTTCACCACTAATTTCGCTGCATGATCAGCAGTTTCGCCAGCAGTTTCGCTGCTAGTTTCGCCAGCAGTTTCACTGGCATCTTCGCTGCTAGTTTCGCCCAACTTTCGATGGAAACCATGTCTGCGAAACTATCTGCGAAACCACAGTTTCGTAGAAAGTCTTCATAGTTTTGCTGCATGACTACATAATTTCACTGGATGAACACCCAGTTTCGTAGAACGGGCTGAAATTGCGAACCAACCCATTTTGACCCAAAACTTCAATCTTTTACACCCAAAACCTTAGTTTATCACCTAGTAAGCTATATCTAAGCTTCTTACATGTTTTCTTACATAAAAACGTGAGTTTTGGGCGATTCTTTGCCACTTTCAAAAGCCCCAAGTCCTAGAATCCGGGTTTACCCTCAGAGAAATGATTAAACGATGTTTCTTACCTGGATTCTTGGTCTTTTCTTGTTGTTTGGATGTCCACAAACACCGATCTTCAATCTCTTGATCAACCGAGCCTTGAATCACCACTTTTTCTCCACTTTCTGTCTCTACACACTCTCTCTAGAAGTTGGTGTTGAGTTGCAAATGAGAGTGGCTCAAGCTGATCCATTTATAATCCCGGGCGTCCCCGGGACCTTAAACTCGCCGAATACATAACCCGCGAGGTCTACTCGGTCCATACTCCATTTCCCGTATATTTTCTTTAAATAATCCCGGCTAATCCCATTATTATTAATTGGCTTGTTTCGACTTTATTCCGGGTGTTACAAGTCCACCCCCTTATTTAGGTTTCGTTCCTCGAAACCTGTTAGTCGCTGAATAGTTGAGGGTAATGCTGCCTCATCTCCTCCTCAACTTCCCAAGTGCACTCTGATCCCTTTCTGTGCTTTCACTGTACTCACACCAAGGGAACCACCTTATTCCTTAGCCTCTTTTCCTTGTATTTGATTATCGCCACTGGTTGCTCCACATAATTGAGTTGTTCGTCCACTTCAATATCCTCTAGTGGCACCACCATATCCTCGTTGGCTAAGTACTTTCTTAAGTGAGATACATGAAAGGTCGGATAAATTCCACTTAACTCACTAGACAACTCCAACCAATAGGCCACCTCTCCTACTCGAGCAATGATTCGGAAAGGCCCTATGTATCTCAGGCTCAACTTGCCCCGCTTTCTAAACCGAATGATGCCTTTCCAAGGTGAGACTTTCAACATAACCCTGTCACTCACCTGGAACTCAATCGGTCTATGTTGTTTATCGGCATACGACTTTTACCTATCCTTAGCTGCCTTCATAAAGGCCTTGATCCTTTCTAGCTTCTCAGTCGTAGCCTCGATCACCTTGGTGCGCCCTAACTCTTTATGGCCAATATCTCCCCAACAAGCTGGCGTTCTACATCTCCTACTGTATAGCATCTCATAAGGAGGCATGCCAATGCTGGCATGGTAGCTATTGTTATATGAGAACTCGGCTAACGGTAAGTGGTCATCCTAACTTCCTCCAAAATTAATAACGCATGCCTGAAGCATATCTTCCTGCGTCTGAATGGTCCTTTCTGACTGGCCATCTGTCTCGGGATGATAAGCTATGCTGATATGTAACCTCGTCTCCATAGCATCGTGAAATCTCTTCCAAAACTTGGACGTAAGCCGAGTGTCATGATCAGACACAATAGACACCGATACACCATGGCGACTTATAATCTCCTTGATGAATAAATCCCTGGTACCAAGTCAATCTAAAATTCGATTTCACTATCCGGTGGCACACCTGATAAATCCTATGGGAACACATCGGGAAAGTCACACACCACCAATACATGGGACAATTGTGGTGTTGATGTGTTCACATCCTTCACGTAGGCCAAATAGGCACTACATCCACGCCTCATGCACTTTCCCGCCACCGCCATCAAAATCACCTTCGGAATCGTCGTAACTCGATCACCGTATATCATCACCGAACTCCCGTCTGGCGCTGTCAGTCTAATCATCTTCTTGCGACATATAATGTTCGCCTCGTAGACCTCTAACCAATCCATTCCTAGGACTACATGAAACATGTCTAAGGTCATCACAAACAGTCTAGTAGGAAACTTATGACCATCTAGTTCTATATCACAACCATCAATCAAGTCAGAAATCCTGATAGACTTACCTATGACAGTTTCTACATCGAAGGGCTCATCAATACATCTACTACTGACATGCAAATTAGCACAAAAAGCAGCAGAAATAAAACTCCTCCTAGCACCAGAATCAAATAATACAGAAGCAAGAGTTTGGTTTACTAGAAACGTACCTGACACCACATCTGGGTCTGTCCTAGCCTCCTCCCTGGACATTATGAAAGCTCTGGCGCTTGCCCTCTGCCCTTCAGTTCCAGCCTTCTTCTTTCCTTTGGAACTCTCAGCCATTGGCTTCTTACAATCCCGACTTATATAACCCTCCTCATTGCAGTTATAACACCTTATCACCCACACTCTTTCACCACGTGACTAGGCTTCCCATATTTGAAACACACGTTACATCCTAACTTACACTCCCTCGAATACTCCTTCCCATATTTACCACATCTCTTTGATACTGAACCGGGTGTGACCACACGCCGGTCGCCCACCTTCATAACTTATTATTTGGAGCGGCTCCGCCACGTCCAAAACGTTTCCCGTTCCAGTTTCAGTCACCACCACCCTTTTTGCTCAGCTTAGCCACCACTACCTCTCACTCATCATACAGCCTTCTAGCCAAATCAACCACCGACCTAAACGTACTCGGTCGGGCGGCGATCAAGTGCCTGCGGATATCCGCCGGTAAGCCCTGAATGTATCTTTTGATCTTCCATGATAAGGGCGTCACCGGATCCGGCACCAGGCATGCCGTTGTGTTGAACTTGGTGGTGTACTGCTGATGTGTCATGGTTCCCGTCTCCAGCTACAGGAACTCCCTTTCCACTTTGTCCAACTCCCTATGAGGATAGAACTCCTCAATCACCAATTTCTTCAACTTTTTCCACCTCATTCTACCGATCACCCTACTACCCTCGGCCTGAACAATATTGTCCCACCAACACAAGGCCGAGTCCACAAATAAGTGAGTGGCAAACTTCACCTTCTGATCTTCACGGCACTCGCTAATATCAAGGACAGCCTCCATCTCCCTCACCCACGGGTGAGCAGCAGCAGCAGTGCTATTACATCAAAAGTCAAGGGCTTGCATCTTTGAAATGCCCCATAGTTACAACCTCGTGCAGCCTTAGGCACAGGCTCTTCTTCCTCCTCCTTGTCAGTAGAGACAACCGTCTCAGCCTCCGGTTGCTCTCTCCCTCCCGAGGACCTGTTCCTCTCCTTCCTTTCAACTTCTCTTACAACCTTTATTACTTCAGTCACCACAAATTTTAAAATTGTTTGCATGACCTCGTGAACCTCCTCCACCACAACCTCCTTCACTGAGGCCCTCAAATTAGCATCTAATCACCACCCTCCAGATGAGGGGTCTCAAACTCTTCGTGAGCCACTTCTTCAGCTCTAGGCCTTCCTCTTGTGACCCGTGGTCTAACACAACGTCCAGCATGACCTCCACCTCAGAAGCCTTCGAAGATCTACCACAAGCCATCCTCTAACACACTATAAGATTCAGACACTAACATGGTCATTCAAGGGAATAGCTCAGTTTATGTCAAGTATAGTAAGTTCCTAATAACAGTGGCCAGTTATGATTAGCCACTTACTTTACTCTTCACACCCCAAGCATTTCCTATCCTGACTACATCAATATCTAAATCTACTAAGAACACGTAAGTCAACTAGCACACGCACATAATGCTGGTTAACTTTAAGAAAAGAAATACCTGATGGCACGCAGCTACTCAGGCTGACATCCCTCCATTCGTCCCATTTTCAGTTTAGGTTTAGGTTTTTGAAAATATTTACCCATTTCTCTTAAACCTTGGCTCTGATACCAACTTGTAAGACCTCGTGCCTAGGCACCTCACAGCTGGTCATTCATCGCACATAAATTGTACATTTATTTAAAACATTGCAGCAGAATCATTTAACTAAAATCATTTCATATATTAATAACTGCTTTTGAAAAATAATACAACATCGTTACAAAATGTCATTCATTGCATTACATCACTAAAGCATCATTTTTCATAAAATTGATGTCATCTAAAATAATCCACGTAGCTGCCCCCGTT
Organism: Flaveria floridana; assembly: GCA_018326465.1. Classification (NCBI taxonomy): domain Eukaryota; kingdom Viridiplantae; phylum Streptophyta; class Magnoliopsida; order Asterales; family Asteraceae; genus Flaveria; species Flaveria floridana. The sequence continues at coordinate 11,658 of BJCO01003585.1, forward strand.
CCATCCTCAACAACTTTTACATGCCAGCCAGAAAATACATAAAAGTAAGCGTTGCTGAGTGAGTTCTAGATTTCTAAAATATATTACCTTTCGCTCATTAAAACATTTTCTTTACTATCGCACATGATCACACATCGTACATTTCATTCACTATCTCACATGTTCATTTGTTCATTTCGTACTTTATCTTTATCATTCATTTCATACTTTATCACTTTGTTTGTTTCATACTTTGTCATCTCCCTTGTTTCATACTAATTCTAGATCCTGTCAGGCTTTTCCCCCATCGCGGTCCAAAACCGCCATTCCGAGCACGAAGCTCCTTTACTAATTCACATGAAGCTTGTGGCCCGAAGCCACCATTCTAGGCACAAAGCCCCGTTACCAGTTGGCACAAAGCCCATGGTTCGAAACCACCATTCCACACACAAAGTCTCATTTCTAATTGGCACAAAGCCCGGGGTCGAATGAGAAGGATCCCGTTTCGTACTATGGGTTCAGTCACCTAGACTGATCCCCCTGTGTGTGAACACACATGGGTTAAAATCGCACGTTATAACACATAGTTGAGCTATCAACTCACAAAGAGTTGTAATCTTTCTTTCTTCCTGCTTGCAAGCCTCTTCTTTCTTTTATTACGTTTCACTTTTCATCTTTGTTATCTTTCACTTTGTTACGTTATACTTTGCGTCCATTCACACATACATCATACTACGTAAAGTCATAACATTATTGTAAGGGTATTAGTAAGGCTGATGCAACCCAAACACTTAATGTCTTTCCTGCATGCATGCACATGTACATTGAAGTGGAATGCTTCGGAAGATTC
>BJCO01003590.1:0-11086 GCA_018326465.1 Flaveria floridana
CTTTGAAATCCCTTTGTTGTGCAAGAAGTTCTTCAAACTTCTTATTACTTACCTGAAACTTCTGAAGTTTCACTTTAGTTTCAGCCTGTACTATTTTAGATTCAGTCAATGATATAGAAAGTTGCTCAACTTGAGCTGCAAGTGTTAGCTTTTCAGACATTAATCTGTCTAAATCATTTTGTAATGAAAGTATTTAGATGCCATATTGTTTTTGTTCTGACTTAAGACTTTCATTTAAAATGTTTGTTTCAATTACTTTATTTGAAAGTTTATCTGCATGTTCTCTATATCTATTAACTTCATCTATGCATGCTTGTGTGCAGAGGTTCTCCTTTACCTCTTTTGGGATTTCTGAAATTTTGTCTTCAATGTCTGTCATGAGGGCATGATCTGGAGATTGAATTTCAGCTTCATACATGCTCCAATCATATTCACCATCCTTCTAAATGATCATGGCTGATGATTTGGATTGCTGATTTGGATTGTATTGTTTGATTTGAGGTGGAGTTGGTGCAGCAGGAATACTGACTGGAGATGTGATCTGTCTGTTTGTTTGATAGCTACTTGAAGCTTGTGATGGATTGTTGTGTCTGTCAACTTTAGGTTGTTGACATTCTCTTGAAAAGTGGCCATAAAGTTGACAGTTGTACCATCTCACCTTGGTTTTATCAAGACCAATCTTTGTTTTCTTATCCATGCTTAATCCCCTATTCCTTTGTAGAAACCTCTTTGATCTATAAGCAATCATTGCCATAGACCACTGAAGATCCATCTCTTCAACCATGTCTGGAGGTAGTTCATCCAAATCTTGTTGAATGATTTGAGATTGTGTGAGGTTGCCACCCAGATAAGCTTTAAAACGGCTGCATAAGCTGCCTTCTGCTCTTCACTTTGAAGAAAAAATAGTGAGAGCATCCATGGGCTTATCAAACTTGTGTATGTTTTGTGGCTTTGTCGGTTGTTGCTTGCTTGAGCTTGAAGCATGATGATGTGGATTATGTTTGCTGTGAGGTGTTGTTTCATGAGAAGCATGAACACCAGTCTTCTTAGACTTTTGTTTCTTGTTGGATGAATCTGGTGCAGAGAAAAATGATGTCCTACTAGTATCTAAGAATTCTTCATCTTCATCCTCACCAGTGCTTGTCAAGAAAGCATTGTTTGTATGTTGTAGTTATTTGAACTTGTATGCTTCTACATGTCTGATTGTGTTATTGTTTCTGGACTTTTCATCTAACTCTAGTGCCTCCACCTTAGCCACCAGAGAATCTAATGATAGTGCTCCTGGATCCAATGTTGCTTTCATGAGTGACACTGACTGAGTCCAACTCTCAGGCAATGTATGCAACATCTTTTTGTTAATTTCAATGAATCGTATTTGAGACCATAAACAATCATCATATTTACAAGTTGTGCAAATCTGTGAAGTTATTGGGGAATAGATTCTTCCTGAACATGATGGAAAGTTTCATACTAGGTCCTCAGTTTTTCTTTCTTTATTTCCCTGATTTCATCACTTCCTGCACACAATGTGTGAAGAACTTTCCACAGTTCATTTGTTGTTTTGAAATTCTCAACCCGTGTTAAGATTTCAAATGGCAATGTCATTGCCAAAATATTGTATGCTTTCATATCAGTTTTCACCTTCTTCAATTCATCACCAGCTACGTTTCTTAAAACTTACTAGTTTTTGTGTGTTGTAATCTGGACCCATGTTCACTGAACTGTTTGGTCCTGCAGTTATGGAGGTCCACAAATCCAGGTCTTGAAAGATAATCAAGTTATGGAACATAATCTTCCACTGTTTGAAGTCTGCTTTGTTTTCCAGTTTTGGTGGTTTGAGGCCACTATTTGTTCCTGAAAGTTCGTCAGACATGTTGTTTATATTTGTTAACATGATTTAAGTTAAATTTGTTTAAATATATAGCTTGGTGCTAAATTTGATTTATCCTAAAATCACTAGGATTGGTTGTTAATTAATTTGATTTTTAATTAATTTTACCGAATAAAGGCAATTAATTAATTTAAATCAATTAATTTGACCGAGGTGATGTCACGGAATTTTTCTTGGTGAAAGCAAGGAATATTCCATTTAATAATCTCACACCAGTCAATTTGGTCAAAGTCCTTAAGTCAAAAAGTCAAAACCCTAAAAACAAAAGTTTTTTTTTTAAAATTAACTTTTTAAATCAAAAAGTGACTTTTTTCAAAAATTCAAAAGAAGATTAATGTTCTTCTTTAATTTTGATGAGAAACAAACACAATCACCAGAGATTGTGAACGTTTGTGATTGATAAAAAACTAGGGTTTATCCCAGGATTTTTATGCGGCGCAAACAACTTTTGCAAAAACAACAATCAGTTTGTTGTTTTAAGAAGATTTATGATCTGTTTTGAGTGTAGAACAACTAAAATACGATGATTTAAGCACAATGAACGATTTCAATGTATTTAGGTGAGTGATTTGTTTGATGAAAATCAATAGAATAGTACCCGTGTACTGTTTTATCAAGAAAAACAGTAGAAATCAATGTGATTTCGATGTTTTTAAAATGTATCTGTATAAAAAATAGTATATGAAAGATTTGAGAGCTTTTCTAATCAACAAAAACACAAAAATCTTCTTCACAATGAACAAAAAATAGAAGATTAACTCATGTTTTGAACATTTGTTGAATGCATTATGTAGAAGAAGAAGATGTGATGATTTTAAGCTCAAAATGTATGTTATGAAGTTAATGAACCACTGATATCATGTTTGTTGAATGAGAGGATCAAAAATCAGTGTTTGATTTGAGCTAAGGCTCTGATACCACCTGATGAAATCAAAAATTATATACCCGTTCAACTCATAATGAAAACAAAATGTAGCTGATGATAATAATGATTTCCCCAAGGATCTTTTCTATTCTCTCAAACAATATAACAGCAGATTTGCTATATCAATATTCAACAAACATCAAACGTGGTACGGAAACCCATGATTAATGCTAATGATATCAGTTTGTGTGATTGTGTGTGTATGATTTGCAAGTGCTCAAAATGCTGGAAAATGTTTGTATATTGATAGGATTAGGGTAGTATCCTATTTATAGCCTATACAAAAAACTATTTACAACTACAAAACTACCCTTATATAAATGAAAATTACATAAAATCCTCAGTCTAAGATGTGAACACTTGTACGTTTGGTAAGTTCTCTGTTGTGGATTGTTCATCCGCTGTGGATGAACATCCGTTGTGAATAGTTCATCAGCTGTGGAATTCCAGCCGCTATGTGTGATGTGTATCCGCTGTAGACACTTGGACGTGTTCTTCACCTGCTGCTTCTTCTTATGCATCCGCAATGGGCAGCTCCTCAACCGCTGTGGACACTTGCAAAATTTCTTTTTATCTACAATTCTGAAAAAAGAAATTTAAGCTACATTAGTGTATGTTACGAATGATAATGATACTAATGTGTGAGTTAATGATTGTTTGAATGTTTTGAACACATTATGTTTGTTTATGGCAAGCATTATCCTTTTTATGCATTATGCACTTGTTGAGTCCAACACATCTATGTCAAACAACCATGATAAACCAATTACTGAGGTTGTAAAAGATGTTTCATCAAAAGATACATTAGGTGTTTCTTCCATAATGTTTTGTTGTGGAATGTAAACTCTATATGATTTGGATGTTGATGAGTAACCAACAAAGAAACCATTATAGTCTTTTTCTAAAAACTTTACTAATTGTTCTTTGATGTTTAACACAGACACATGACACCCAAATGCTCTAAGATAACCTATAAAAGGTTTTCTTTTAAATAAGAGCTCATAAGGTGTTTTGTTGTGTTCTTGCACAATCAATGTTCTGTTTTGAATAGTGCAAGCTGTATTCACTGCTTCAGCGCAAAAGGTAACGGGCAGATGTGAATCAGCAAGCATTATTCTAGCTGCTTCAATGACAGTTCTATTTCTCTCAGCGACCCATTTTGTTATAAAGTTCTTGGTGCACTGAACCGTCTTGTTATGCCTTTGTTACTACAAAAAAGTATCTAGAACACTTTTAATAAATTGAGACCTATGAGTGTTTTAGATGTTTCACTTTTATGTTTTAAGAAGAAGACCCATGTGAATCTAGGGAAATCATCAATAATCACCAAACAATATTGCCTTTTGCCAATGCTCATCACATTGGTTGGACCAAACATATCCATGTGAAGCAAATTGAGTGGTGTTGTATTTGTGTTAATTCTTTTGGACTTGTGAGAAACCTCATATTGTTTTCCTTTGTAACATGAAGAACAATGAGTAGAACATTAAAATTATTTCATAGGAAGACCAATGACTTAGTCATTTCTTGGCAGCCTATTCGTGTTCTTCATATTAGAATGAACCAGAATTCCATGCCACAGTTGAGATTCATCTTCTAATGACTTAGAAATCAGACATGTTTCATTTGATGTTAGTGAGGTGTTGTTCATGTCCAAAACATATGTATTGCCTTTTCTTGGTGCTTTAAGAAGTATGTAACCATCTGGGATTTGCAAACCAGGTTTAAGAATATAACAATGATTTTTATCAAATAAAGTGGTATAGTTTGGATCACAAATTTGAGAAACACTGAGTAAATTAAATTGAAGTTTTCATAAAAATTTACTTTCTCAAACTTGAGTACACCATTCGTTATAATTCCTTCACCTAAAAGTATATCTCCCTTCTTATCCCCACCAAATGCTATATAAGAAGCTTTTTTGTCTTTAAAATCATGGGGAGAGAACAGTTCCCTGTCATGTGCCTGGAACATCTACTGTTAACATACCACTTGTTGTCAGCGCTCCATGTACGTTCCTGCACAGAAAATGAAATCAATTAGAATGGGGAACCCAAGCCTTAATGAGCTTTGGTTTACCACTTATGTCTAAAATAATCACTCCTTTATGAATGAGTCTTGATGATTTAGGTTTGACTTTAGACTCAATTGATTTATTTAGTTTTGTTTGTGGTTGTGAGGGTGATTCTTTAGGAGATTGACTTAAGACATTTTGAACTTTTTTCTCAGTCACTTCCTCTTACACCTTCTTTTTCTTCTCATTTTCTATTGATGATGAACTTTTGTTGTGGAAGGTTTCAGCATCCTTTGATTTTGATTTGATACTTCAGTGCCTTTATCAAACTGATCAAAGAATGTCTCTTCAGCATCTTTTGATTTTTCATCTAATTCCACCTTTATGTGCGGTGTTTTGCTTTGAGACTGCTGTTTTTCCTTCTTTTTTGGTTAAGCATTAGAAGCAGATGTTTGCTTCTTGTTGTTAATGTTCATCAGCAGCATGTGTTTTCTTTGTCTTGCCCGCCTTTTTCTTTGGCTGCTACTGCTTTGCTTTTGATTCTTTGATGCTATCTTCAGATTATGAACCTGCATCATTGTTCTCAGATTGCTTCTTCTTAGGAACTTTTGTTTTGTTCTTTTTATTGAAGTAGCATTCTTGAGTTGAATGATTGTTTTTGTTGCAGATTGCACAATGCTTATTGAAGTAGCAATCTGAGGTCATGTGGTTGTTCATATTGCAAATAGAACAATAGCTTCTGAGGTAGCAATCTTCAGTGTTGTGATTAGTCATATCACACCACTTGCAGTACTTATCTTTTGCCTCACTCCCTGAGTCAACCACTTTCTTCTGTTGTTTTAGCTGCTTTTAATGCTCTTTGAGGTATATAGGACCTTTTCGAATCATTGCTTGAGTAGGAGTGGTGGCCTATAGGTTGGAGCTACCTGATGAGTTACGTGAGATTCATCCAATATTCCATGTATCTCATCTGAGGAAGTTCCTAGTTGATGAAGATATGATTGTACCACTAGAGGACTTTGAAGTAGACGAACGTCTCAATTACGTAGAGCAACCAGTTGCAATCATTGACCGAAAAGAGAAGAGATTACGGAATAAGGTGGTTCCACTGGTGCGAGTATAGTGGAGGCACAAAAAGGGACTTGAGTCTACGTGGGATATTGAAGAAGAGATGAGACAACATTACCCACAACCGTTCAAAGAATAATAGGTTTCGGGGATGAAACCTCTATAAGGGGGTGGACTTGTAACACCTGAAAATTTATTGAGGACTAAAGAAAAGAAAAGTATATAGAAAGAAAGGTGAATTATCAAAAGTGGAAGAGCTAAAGTGTACAACATGACAAAACTTTATTATTGTATGTTTAAAGAAGCATGGCCACCACTATCACCTTTTTACCCGCTCTCTTTCTCGGTTGCAAAAGAAGAAGCAGGAGTTCTCTCAGTTTTTTAGTGGGAAGAAGCTGTGAATTTGCTTAGGTGAGTGTTTTTCATGTGTTTTGTTCAGTTTCAGCTGAGTTTTCAGCTTCGGGACTGATTATTATGTGTTCTTTTATGTTCAGTTGTGTGTTTTGGTTTGTTTAGGTGTTTGAACTCCTTTTGCCCTCGAGTTTGGTGGAGTTTTGCTTAAAGGTTGCAATAGGTGAGTTCTAGATCCCTAGTTTTATTGTTTTAAACTTCTTTTGGGGCTGAAAATGTATGTAACTAACTTTTTATAACTTTCAGTATGTTATACCGTATGTTTTACCTTGTTTATACGGGTGATGGAAAGAATTCAACTACTAAGGGAACATTCTCTAACAATATAAGCAATAATAATTCAGAACCAATTACAGTAGTACTTGATTCTGAAGAACAAAAAGCAACATTTATAGCTTTCAACTCAAGCTTTCAAGCATACCTGGGTAGCACTTTGATCCCAGCTCATTTTTGCCAACAAGATCTAGAAGAACTTCATCCTAATAAAGTATAAGAAATGGATCTGCAATGGCAGATGGTAATGATTGCTTATAGGGTGAAGATGTACCTGCGGAGAAACAAAGGATTATCTACTCTAGGTAGAACAATAAAGATAGGAATTGATAAGTGTAAAGTGAGATGCTTCAAGTGTAACCCATATGGGCACTTCTGAAGGGAATGCAACCAGCAGTCCACATCTTAACAACAATACCAACATCCTCAACATCAGCAACAACAACAACATCAAGGAAATCAAAGGCTATTCAAGCATCCTCAACTCACCAATTCATCCCCACATCTACAGCCAGCTCAAGCAAGAACCAAGAGACTAGATTGATCATCTTGTAGGATGGTACTTGTGACTGGAGCCTATATGAGAAGGAAGTCTTAGAAGAGAATCAATCTTTCATGGCAAACATGGAGAAAAAATTTCCACCAATGTCCATAGAGGTAAGAGAAAGGTTATGTTCTTGGGCATAGGCCAGAGCACCTAGAAGAGCATTCGCTAGGAGGAGAACCTTCTGCTATCCTAGATACGAGATTGCAACTAAGGACATGTTAGAGAAATTTAAGAGACACAACCTTACTCTCATAGATAAGTTAGCAGTTGTGAGACCTACATGGGACATATTAGTTAGACGGTTGCGTACCCACCACATATTCATGATGATGGCGATAACTTGCCTAGCCCTCCAACCCTGAAGGACAAGAGTGAGTTTGCATGTTGTATGATAGGAGGTCCGATTGCATATTGTACTTGACATTATCGTTAGGATTAAGTTGGAGCACTTCATGGAGATGCTATCTATTATCCGATTAATATCTTATTACTTTTAAGTATTTGTGACTTATAATTTTAAGTTTAGTACATTTAAGTTTTGCTTTAGGGATTGGTATGTATATTTAAAAAAATTGAGATTGGTAAAAATACTTTTATAGTGGATATTTTGGATTTGAATTAATAAATATTTTTTTATTATGGGTTGCAAATAATTCTTATTTTTTGGTCATATTTTGTATTAGGCATGGTACGTTCGAATTCGACAACATGAATTTGGATTGCGTTTGGGTCATGGATATATTGGACTCATATAAGTTTGGACATTTATGTATAGATTTATATTATACTGGAATATTAGTGATATTAATATATGTAACTTATGATTTGGACCTATTTGGATTTGTGGATATGTGGCCACGTATTAGACTGTACTATTAACAAAGAATTTGGAAACGTGGATTGAATAATTATGTGCTATAATTTGTCTGTATATCGTGTAAGTAATTACTAGAGTATAATGGTGTAGTAACTATTAATATAATCATTTGTGCATTGTCGTATATTCAGAACATGCCGTTAAGAATGGTTAGATGTAGCTCAACCTATTGAGGCGAAATCCCTAGGAGGCGGGGCCATGATAAAGGCTCTAGTAGGTGTGGTGTGCCATAGGAGGAAGTATTCATGGTGGACATGGCAATTGAAACAATAAGGCTAGCAATCCTGATATCACTACTATCATTGCTTAGTAGTTAGCTACACTAATTCCTATGATTGCTACATAGGTGAGAAACAATATCTTGAATAACGGATGTGGTACAGGCGGATGAAATATGAATGGTAATTAGAATAAAAGGTCAATGGTAATCATGGAGGTTGAAATAGAGCAAATGGTGGTTATCACCAATAGGAGCTGGAAATAGTGGAAATGATGTGCCGATGGGAATGGTCTTGGAGGTAAAGTCGGTTGGCACCTATATGGAATTCATGACTTGTAAACCAAAGGAGTATGACCAAAAGGGTGTGCCAATCTCCTTAACCCATTAGATGGAAAGTGGGATTGAAATTGGCAACTATACTAAAAATCAAAAGGTAAAGTATGTGGACTACTCACTAGTGGGTAATTCACTAACATAATGGAACACCTAAGTTCAAGCTCATAGTAGGGAGGCTACAATGGTCATGACTTGGGTTAAGTTTAAAGCTATGGTGACTGAGGAGTGTTGTCGTATGATTGAAATGCAAAGATAGGAAGGATCGGGTCATGCTGCTTATAGTGACCGATTTCATGAGTTGGGAATACTAGAGCCATATCTAGTGACGCTTGAGTCAAAAGGGATTGAAAATTATATTTGTGGTTTGGTTCCACATATTCATGGGATGGTGACTATTGTTGCATCTCTAACTATGCAGAGTGTAATTTGAAAGCGAACACTTTGAGTAATACGATGGTTCAAACTAGAGCTCTAGTGAAAGCTAGTGAGAAGCGAAAGGATATTGGAAAGTCTAAGTAAAATCAGTTGGTGCTAAGATGGATAATTTATATTAAATATAATAGTATGTCGGAACCGTATTAGTGCGTAGAATTTAAAAAAGTAGTTCATCACATGGCATGTGCATGAATATGAAACTAGCTAAGGGCCCGGAGCACTCTGCCCCCTCCCCATTTGTGGCCGAGGACTACAAGGGGGACTCCCCCTTGTTTTGTTTTTTGGTGTCTTTTCTATGAAGTTTCTCTCTAACCTTCAAACCCTAGCCACTACTCTCAATTCTTATTGTTCATCTTCATTATCATCTAAATCGTCATCATGAACCTCAATCTGTTGGAATTTTTGTGTATTGGATCATTTAAGATTGGATTTTGATCTGGCATTGTTCCTCTCTTTGTTTCCAAATAATAAAATTTTACGTTTTGATGATTTAGTTCTTGTTTAATCATATTAGTGATGATATTATCATATAAAATCAAAATATTTATCTAATAATATTTTGTCCTAGATTTTAGTCAATGAATCTTGAAGAATTAGGCGTTTCAGGTGTTGGAAGTTCCAAATCGGTAAAACTCTAGTTTTTGGTGTAGATATATTCTTGTGAGTGTTGTTGGCTTTGTGAAGTTTTATGATCGGGTCCTAATGGACATCATGGGTTCAAATCTCTTATTAAAAATGTTAATCTATGTTTTTGGTATTCATATAAGAATCCTTGTCCTCAAGAATTAAAGGTAGGAAAATGCAGAACAAAGTCATCCAAGAACTCCCATGAAGCTTCAGTAATGGGAATGCCCACCCAATGGACTAAAATTTGAGTAACAAGCGAGCCCCCTCGTAGAGCTAAGCGATGACCAAGAAGAGCCCTAGGCTGAAACATGAACTGAGGATTGGTGGGTAATGGCAACTCAGGAGAATGAGTACCATGAGCCAGTTTAAGCAAGGAAACATGAAATACCAGATGAAGTTGCGCATCCGAAGGTGCGCATCCGAAGGTAAATCAAGTTTATAAGCAACCTTCCTTATTTCTCCAAAATTAAGAAAGGTCCAAAATAACAAGGACCCAACTTTGAATACCCCGTGGTACGCAATGATGACTACACATCGCGTTGCAACTTCAAATAAACCCAATCACCGACGTGTAAAGTGCATTCAGTGCGATGCCCCGTAGTCATTTGTAGCATCTGATTACGAGTCGAAGCTAAAGACTACTTTAAAGATTGAATCATCAGCTCACGATCACGGTGAAGATGTTCCACATCATCAATTGAAGTGTCGCTAGGAATGTAAGGTAAATGCAACGGGGAAGGATAACCATACAGAGCCTCAAAGGGAAGGATCTTGGTAGAAGAATGGTAAGTAGTATTGTTAGGACCGTGTACATACGGAGTACTAACTGATTCAAGGTGAAACCAAATCAAATAGTGCGGAATTCTATTTGATTGGCGATCCAATCAGTGATAACGACAACCTGATCGATCTAACGATTAAGCAAACGTTAAGAATGAGTTGAAATCGATCAGGAACGAACTTTGAAGTTGGATGGACGAACTGGGACGCTCTGGACGGCTAGGGTATGATAATATTTGAAGAATTTTATTTTTTCATGAATTATGTGGTATTTATAGGTTTTTAGTATACAGTCGTACGACTAAGTCATTAGCATGGTTCAGTCGTGTGACTGAGTCATGTGTTTGATTCATACGCACGACTGAAAGTTCAGTCATGCGACTGAGTCAATATTATGTCTTAGTCATACGACAGATCCAGTCATCTGGTTCAGTCATACGACTGATCCATAAGTATGGTCCATTCATGCGTTTGGTCCATGAGCATGGTCCATTAGCATGAATAACCACAAGACTAAGTCGAACACATTTCTGAATCATTCTTGACTCAGAGCTATGCACAACAACCTCAAACCTATATATAATGTTCATTCATATGTGTAATAATAAATACTATAAGAATATGATATAATCAACAGTAAATAAACATCCAAACACATATATCTCATTACATTAAGTTCTTG
>BJCO01003592.1:0-10762 GCA_018326465.1 Flaveria floridana
TCATTTTAGTTAAATTTAAGTAATTGCAATTTGATTGAGTTAACACATATTCCACAAACTCCCTATGTTCAATAACCCACTTACCGCTAGCTAATTAGTAGTATTTGGTTTTAAATTTGATTGAGACTTCGACCTCACGTCAGTAAGTCCACTAGAATCACTGATATGATAGAGGACTGTGCTGTAGAATTAGAAGGTCATAGGTTTTCTGCCAATTTACATGTGATGCCCCTAGGCGGATTCGATGTAGGAATAGGGATGGATTGGTTAGCAATCTATAAACCAAACATCATGTGCCGCAAGAAGATGATTCGATTAATTACGCTCGATGGAAGATCGGTGACGGTTTACGGTGATCGCGTCGCTACGGTTTCGAAGGTGATTTCAATGGAGGTGGCAGGAAAGTACATGAGACGTGGATGTAGTGCCTATCTGGCCTACATAAAAGATGTGGACGTGTCAGTATCACAATTATCTGATGTACCTGTGGTATGTGACTTCCCGGACGTGTTCCAAGAGGATTTTCCAGGAGTGCCACCGGATCGTGAGATTGAGTTCCAGATTGATCTGATACCCGATGCTCAACTCGTTGCCAAAGCACCGTATCGATTAGCTCCTACTGAGATGAAGGAACTAATGGATCAACTGTAGGAGTTGATGGATAAAGGGTTTATCCGACCGAGTATCTCTTCTTGGGGTGCTCCGATATTGTTTGTAAAGAAGAAGGACGGTAGTATGCGGATGTGGATTGACTACCGAGAGCTGAATAAGCTGACAGTAAAGAATCGGTATCCGCTACCGAGGATTGATGACTTGTTTGACCAACTACAAGGTGCCAGTTGGTTCTTAAGGATAGATCTTTGATCTGGTTACCATCAATTAAAGGTGAAGGAGGAGGACATTCCTAAAGCAGCTTTTTGCACGCGTTATGACACTACGAGTTTCTCGTTATGTCTTTCGGTTTGACTAATGTGCCAGCTGCCTTTATGGATTTAATGAACCGAGTATGTCGGCCGATATTAGATAAATCAGTGATCGTATTTATTGATGATATCCTGATTTATTCAAGAAGTACGGAGGAACATGCTGGCCACATATGTGAGGTATTGGAGACACTTAGAAAAGAGAAGTTATATGCTAAATTCTCTAAGTGTGCTTTCTGGTTAGGCGAGGTTTAAGTTTTGGTCATGTTGTTAATGCTGAAGGAATCATGGTAGACCCGACAAAGGTTAAGGCAGTGATGCAATGGAAATCTCCAAACACGCCATCCGAGATTTGTAGTTTCTTAGGTTTGACGAGCTACTATAGAAGGTTCATCTAAGACTTCTCCAAGCTAGCCTCACCTTTGACTAAATTGACTCGCAAGGATGTGAAATTTGTGTGGGGTCGAGAGCAGGAGTGTGCTTTTGAGAAATTAAAGACGAGATTGACTCAAGCTCTTATCTTGACATTACCTAAAGGGAGTGAAGACTTAGTGGTATATTCGGATGCTTCTTATTCGGGACTAGGTTGTGTATTGATGCAAGGAGGAAGGGTAATTGCCTACGCATCCCGACTGCTGAAAACCCACGAGGTCAACTACCCTACCCATGATTTGAAGCTTGCAGCGGTGGTCTTCACATTGAAGATTTGGAGGCACTCCCTATATAGACAAAGTGTACCATCTTCACAGACCCCAAAAGCTTAAAGTATTTATTTGAGCAAAAGGATCTCAACATGAGATGGAGGAGGTGGTTAGAGCTCATCAAATATTATGACTATAAGATCCATTACCATCGGGTAAAGCCAATGTCGTGGCCGATGCTCTTAGCCAAAAGGAAAGATCCGAGCCGATTTAGGTGAAAGCTTATCAGTTGGTTATGACCGCTGATGTGATGACCCAAGTAAAGGGATTTCAAGAAAAGGCGTTGAAAGAATATCGCCTAAATTCCGAACGAATGAGAGGTCTAGTCGCATAATTGGGTGAGAACACTCTCGGTGTTAGGACCCGAAACGGACGAATATGGATCCCTCGTTACGGAGATCTACGGGGGCGGATCATGGATGAAGCTCATAAGACTCGATACTCGATTCATCCCGGTGCCACAAAGATGTATCACGATATGAAGAAGGACTATTGGTGGCTAGGAATGAAGCGCGATGTAGTAGAGTACGTGAACAAGTGCCTTACTTGTTTACAAGTGAAGGCAGAACATCAGAAGCCATACGGGAAGATCCAACCGTCGGATATACCCAGTGGAAGTGGGAGCACATCACCATGGATTTTATTACTAAGCTACCTCATACGGCGAGGGGGTGCGATACCATATGGGTGATTGTTGATCGATTGACGAAGAGTGCTCACTTCCTACCAATCTGCGAGATGTATTCTTTCGAAAGATTGGCAGATCTGTTCATTAAAGAGATTGTAGCTCATCACGGTGTGCCGGTGTCTATCGTGTCGGATCGTGACACGTGATTCACATCGATGTTTTGGAAGAGGTTCCATGATACGATGGGAACGAGGCTACACATTAGCATAACTTATCAGCCTCAAATAGATGGTTAGTTTGAGCGGACGATTCAGACGCTTGAGGATATGCTTCGAGCATGCATGATCGATTTTGAAGAAAGTTGGGACAATCACTTACCATTAGCAGAATTCTCGTATAACAACAGTTATCATGCCAACATTAGTATGCCACCTTATGAGATGCTATACGGTAGGAGGTGTAGGACACCCGTATGTTGGGGTGATATTGGACAGAAAGAGTTGGGAAGCCTTGAGGTGATTGAGGCTACGACTGAAAAGCTAGAAAAGATCAAGGCCTTCATGAAAGCGGCGAAGGATAGAAAAAAGTCGTACACCGACAAAAGGCATAGACCGATCGAATTCAAGGTGGGTGACCGAGTTATGTTGAAGATCTTACCTTGGAAAGGGATTATTCGGTTTAGGAAACGGGGTAAGCTAAGCCCGAGATTTATAGGGCCTTTCCAAATCATCGCACGAGTAGGAGAGGTTGCCTATAGACTAGAATTGCCTGATGAGTTAAGTGGAATTCATCCGATATTCCATGTATCTCATCTGAGAAAGTGCTTAGCTGATGAAGATATGATTGTACCACTGGATGATATCGAAGTGGATGAACGGCTCAACTATATAGAGCAACCAGTGGCAATCATTGATCGGAAAGAAAAGAGATTGAGGAATAAAGTGGTTCCACTTGTACGAGTACAGTGGAAGCAGAGGAAGGGTTCTGAGTCTACGTGGGAAACCGAAGAATAAATGAGACAGCATTACCCATAGTTGTTCGAAGAGTGACAGGTTTCGGGGACGAAACCTCTTTAAGGGGGTAGACTTGTAACACCCGAATTTTTTATATGAAGAAAAAGAAAAGGAGAAGTCTTTTGAAAGAAGTAAAAAGCAGCTAAAGTAGAGGGGAGCTAAGTGTAAAAAGGACAAAACATTGTTATTTTATGATTAAAAGGAGCATGGCCACCCACTACCACCTTTTCACTAACTGCTTTTTGGATGAAAAGAAAGAAGAAGAGAAAGACAGAAGTTCTCTCTTGGATTTATGAAGAAACAAGAGTTAAATCTCCATAGGTAAGTGATTTTAGTGATAACTGGTTCGGTTTCTTCATGGTTTCACCCATAGAAACCGATTTCTAAGTGTAATATGTGTGTTGGTGTTTGTTTTGTCTATTATAGGTGTTTAAATTCGTATATAAGCAAGTTTTAAGGAGTTTCGTGTGTTTATTACACAAGGTGAGTTCTAGACCCCGACTTTTTACATGTTTTAACTCTTTTGGGGATGAAAATGCATTAAAAATGGTTTTATAGTTATATTGTATATACATCCGTATGTTTTATGCTTATATGTTGATATTTTATGGTTGTAAATACTTGTTTGAGGTTTATAATGGGTGTAATAAGTTTAGAACAGGTTATAGTGACGTTTTGGACTGGAAAACAACTTAGAAAACATGTAAGTAGGTGCACATGCACCCAAACAGTGCCCATGCACCTAGTAATTGCCTTAGAAAAGTTTTAAGAAAGGTGATGCACCCAAACAGGGCTCATGCGCCTAAGAATTGCCTTAAATATTTAGTATAGGCTCATATGCCCAAATAGTACCCCATGCGTCTGAAAATGCCTTAGATATATTCAAGTATTGGTTCATAAGCCCGAATAGTACTGGTGCGCCTGAATAGTTCATGCACCTAAAGTGAAAAACAGTTAAGTGTAGTGTGATGCACCTAAATAGTGCTGATGCGCCTGAGCAGGGCTCATGCGCCTGCATAGTGCTCATGCGCCCAACACTTAGAAAATTTTATGAAATTTGGAGGAAAAAAAGAATTTTAGGGTTTGACCCTAGTTTAACCTATGGACTGTTTTGGGTCTATTTTGAGCATGAATAAGTGATGATTTAAGGATGGAATATGTATAATGGAAAGATGAATGTATGATATGAATTTGTGTATGGTGTGTTATCTTTTAATGATTTACAAAACGTATATATTATAATATAATGTACGTTAAGATTATGTTATTACTTTACGTAGTATGACGAATGTATAAATGAACGTAAAATATAACGTAACGAAGTGAAAGATAACAAAGATGAAAAGTGAAAGATAATGAAAGAAAGAATGGCTTGCAAGCAAATACAAAGGAGGTGCATGACCATGTTGTCGTTAGCTCAACTGTGTGCAGTTTTAATAACCCGAAGGATGCATACAGGGTCAATCACTAAGATTGACGGGACCCTTGTGACATGACCTAGGTGTCTGGGTCAACTTCATGCACAATGCTCGTGGTCTATTTATAGATCACAGGCCCAATATCAGCTTCGTGCACAATGTTCGGGGTATTGCACATTGGTCCGGATGAAAGGGAGAGATGACTTGCCCTAAGTGACTGGGTTAGCTTCGTGCAAAATGTTCGTGGACTAATTGTAGACCACCGGCCAAGCATCAGCTTTGTGCATAATGTTCGGGGTATTGTACATCGATCCGTATAAAAGTAAAAGAATGATGTAACGTATGAAAAGAAAGTAAGAAAGTAAAAGGGAATGTAAAGTACGATACGAAAGTATGAGAATGAAAGTAAAAGAGAGTGTAAGTACGAAAAGAAAGTATGTATATGTCATCAAATGTAAATGAAAAGAATGAAATGAAAGAATGTATAAGATGACTAAATATAGTAATGAAAGTATGAAAGAACGAAATAAGTAATGAATATTGTTTGAATGTACGTATGATGTGTGCTCATATACGAAGGTAAAAGCATTTCTTAGAAAGGTATATTTTGTATATAAAACACACAACGTATTTTGATACGTATAAAACTAGAACTCACTCAGCAACGCTGACCTTTATGCATTTTCAGTTGGCAGGTAATTTGCTGAGGATGGCACCGGGGAAGGCTACTCGGCAGGGCAAGATTGGCATCCATTCACACATATGATTATTGTTGTTTTGTAATGCAATTAACGGATGTTTTCTTTTGTAACCTAACAATGTTGTATTGCATAACAACAATAATTTATTAATCAAATGAATGGGCTTTTTGTTAATGAAATTTCGCTGCAATATTTTATGAAATATATATTATTATGTATGTTTAGTGCTATGAATGACCAACTATGAGGTCTCCGGGAACGGGGCCTTACATTGAGTATTTTGGTTTAGATAGAAACTCATTAACTTTTGTAGACTATTAAACTAATTATCTTTTGATGGTTGATCTAATGTATGAACTATGGTTGTCAATGTATGGTAAAACAACATGATGTTCTTGGTTTCTATTATGATATTGTAAACTATGATTATTAAAATGTTGATATACATATGTGTTTAGATCAAAAGCACTAATCGAATATATTATTATAAGAACGTCATACGTCACCTAAACCCTTTTTCCTACCTTTGAAAACAGAATTAAAACATGCCGCCTAGAACGCGAAATACGCCGTCAAGCGAAAACGTTAATTTACCAACTATTGTAGAAGAATTAGCCGAATTAATAGCCCAACATGTCAAATCAGCCCTGGAACAACATGATGCTAACATAGCTTTCGGACCAGGAAGAGAACGTGGAATCGCTAGTAATGGACATGGTAATGGAATGGGAAACTGCTCTAACATAGGTTTTGGTTTTGGCACAAACAATGGTTCTAGAATGGACAGAAACCCAGGCAGTTCATCAGGCGGACAATTTCAAGGATGTTCGTACAAGACATTCCAAGGATGCAATCCAAGAGTTTTTACTGGTGCTGAAGGACCACTAGAAATTGTTCGATGGATTGCGAAAATGGAGACTGTTATAGCCATAAGTAACAGCTCTGATGATCACAAAGTCAAGTACGTAACCTGTTCTTTCCAAGATGCATCCTTGACATGGTGGAACTCTCAACGCCAACTCTTGGGGTATGCACACGCTTGTGAGCTCACTTGGGAACAGATAAAGGAGATGTTACTTCAAGACTATTGCCCGCAAAACGAATTACAGAAATTGAAACACAATTCTGGAACCTCACAATAAAAGGTGATGAGATCCGAGCCCACACTTCTAGGTTCAATGATCTTGCCAGATTGGACCTCGAATAGTTACACCGGAATATGTTCGGATTGAGAGATACATTTGGGGATTAGTAACCTAAGCAAGAAGCAATGTTATAGCCTCAAACCCTACCACTTTTAAGAGTGCTATGGCTATTGCACATTCCCTGACCGATGATGCGATACGTAGTGGAACCCTGATTAAGAGGAACAATTTTGGAAGAGGAGCAACGAAAGTTGAAAGGAAGACTGTTAAGGTAGAGATAAGGTCATTTGACGAAAAGAGAAAGTGGTTTGGAAATTCTAAGACGCAGGTGAATAACAAGAAGGGTTTCAGTCAAGGGTCTGAGCGAGCTTATGTTGTAACATCTAGCAACAACAGGATGAACCAAGAATATCAAGGGAAATGTAATAAGTGTGGATATTTCAACAATGGTGAATGTAAAGTTGGCAACCGTTGTCATAAGTTGGGACACCTAGGTCAAAATTGTCGATCCAAGCCCAAGGATAGAACAATAAGGAATGATCGTGCTTGCTTTGAATGCAGTGCCGTAGGACATTTCAAGAAGGACTGTCCGAAGCTGAATGGATCAAAGGCCAGAGGGAGAGCATTTGAAATGAATGCTGAAGAGGCGCGTCAAGAACCATCCGTGGTTAACGGTACGTTCCTTGAAAATAATCGTTATGCCACTATCTTGTTTGACAATGGTGATGACCTAAGTTTCGTGTCAAAAGAGTTTGAACCATTATTGGGTACAAAACCCTATAAGCTAAGTAAGAATTATATTATAGTACTAGCTAATGGAAAGAAAATAGAATCTAGCGAGGTAATAAAAATTGCACCATACAACTTAATGATCGTCTTTTTAGCATCGATCTGTTACCCGCCAATTTTGTAAGTTTTGATGTTGTCATTAGAATGGATTGGCTTTCTTGGAATCGCACGGAAGTTGTATGCTTTGAGAAGATCATTCGCATACCAATCTCTAACAGTGAAGTCTTAATCGTTCAAGGAGACAAGGGAATACCTTCATTGAAAATAGTTAATGTCATGAAAGCTTATGAGTGCTTGAGTGTAGGACATCCAGCCTTCCTAGTAAAAGCTATAGACACCAAGAATGAGGAACGAACAATTGAAGACATCTCAGTTATGCGAGAATACCCAAAAGTACTTCCTGAAGATTTACCAGGTTTACTTCCATAAAGGTAGATCAAGTTTCAAATTGATCTAGTGCTTGGAGCTGCAGCTGTAGCTCGAACGCCGTATCAGTTAGCACCTTTGGAGATGCAAGAATTGTCGAAACAACTGCAAGAGTTATTAGACAAAGGATTTATCCGACTAAGTTTTTCTCCTTGGGGAGCACCGGTTCTATTTGTTAAAAAACAACGGATCATTTAGAATGTGTATTAATTACCGAGAATTAAATAAGCTTACTATTAAGAATCGGTACCCATTACCAAGAATTGATGAACTGTTTGATCAGCTGCAAGGATCCAGTTACTACTCAAAGATTGATCTACGATCCGGTTATCATCAGTTGTTGATAGCAAAAGAAGACGTTCCAAATACAGCTTTTAGAACACGTTATGGTCATTATGAGTTCCTAGTGATGCCGTTTGGTCTAACTAATGCACCAACCGTGTTCATGGACCTCATGAATAAGGTCTACAAACCCTATTTGGACAAATTCGTGATGGTATTTATTGACGATATTCTAATATATTCACAGTCCAAAGAGGAACATGAGCGTCACCTTAGACTCCATCTGAACGTTCTAAAGGAAGAAAAGATATATGCTAAATTCTCCAAGTGTGATTTTTAGCCTCGAGAAATCCGATTCCTTAGACATGTTATTAATGAAAGAGTTATCCACGTGGATCTGGCCAAGATTGAAGCAATCAAGAATTGGGAAGCACCAAGTCTCCAACAGAAGTACGACAATTTTTAGGGTTAGCCGGATACTATCATAGATTTATTGAAAACTTTTCAATAATAGCACAACCATTAACCCTGTTAACTCGTAAGGATAGAAAATACGAGTGGAGTGTTAATCAAGAAGAAGCATTTCAAAAGCTAAAGCAAAGGTTATGTAGTGCACCTATATTGTCTCTACCTGATGGGATCGATGGATTCGTAGTGTATTGTGATGACTCCCGATCAGGTCTTGGATATGTATTAATGCAAAAAGAAGTTATTGCCTACGTATCGAGACAATTAAAAGTGCATGAAAAGAATTACACCACCCATGATCTAGAATCAGGAGCTGTAGTTTTCGCTCTTATAAGCTGGAGACATTATCTCTATGGGACCAAATACATCGTATACACCGGTCACAAAAGTCTACAACATATTTTTAATCATAAGGATTTAAATATGAGACAGTGTCATTAGGTAGAGTTATTAAACGATTATGATTGCGATATCAGATATCACCCAGGCAAGGCTAACGTGGTTGCAGACGCTCTTAACAGAAAAGAAAGAGAGAAACCCCTGCGAGTACGAGCATTAGAACTAACCATACACTCCAACCTTATTATTCAGATCTGTGACGCTCAACTTGAAGCGTTAAAGGACGAAAATTTGGAAAATGAAGGTCTGCGAGGGATGATCAAAGAGTTAACACCTGACTCTGATAATTTGATGCATTTTGCAAACCGTGTATGGATTCCAAAGTACAGAGACTTACGCAGAGTAATACTAGATGAAGTGCATAATTCAAGGTACCCAATTCACCTAGGATCTGATAAGATGTATCATGATGTGAAGGAATTCTATTGGTGGCCTAATATGAAAGGCGATATAGCTTCATACGTGAATAAATGTATGACTTGTTCTAAGGTAAAGGCAGGATAACAAAAACCATCCGGATTCTTACAACAACCCGAGATACCAAAATGGAAATGGGAGTGCATTGCTATGGATTTTTTTGACAAAACTACCCCAAATATCAAGTGGTTATGACACAATTTGGGTAATAGTTTATCGATTGACAAAGTCTGCACATTTCTTACCCATGAAAGAGACGCATGGCATGAATAAGCTGGCCGATTTATATATCAAAGAGGTGGTATCTCGCCACAGAGTACCAATCTCGATTATATCTGACAGAGATAGTCGGGTCACCTCAAGGTTCTAGCAATCCTTACACGAAGCCATGGGTACTCTATTAGACATGAGTACGACATATCACCCACATACAAACAGCTAAAGTGAAAGAACCTTTCAAACACTGGAAGATTTATTAAGAGCATGTGTGATTGATTTTGGAGGAAATTAGGACACTCATCTGCCATTAGCTGAGTTTTTATATAATAATAGTTATCACACTAGCATTAAAGCTGCCCCGTTTGAAGCACTGTATGGAAGGAAATGTCATTCGCCTTTGTGTTAGGCATATATATGTGAGAGACAATTAACAGGACCTGAGATTATTCAAGAGACGATAGACAAGATTGTTCAGATTAAGAAAAGGCTTGAAGCTGCCAACAGTCGACACAAGAGTTACGTAGATACTCGAAGAAAACCATTGGAATTCCAAGTTGGTGACAGGGTATTTCTTAAAGTATCCCCTTGGAAGGGTGTTGTGATATTTGGTAAATATGGGAAACTTAATCCTCGATTCATTAGACCATTCGAATTCATGTAACGAATTGGGAAGGTTGCATACCGCCTTAACCTACCAAGTGAACTTGGAAATATGCACAATGTATTCCACATATCCAATTTGAGAAAATATATGTCAGATGAATCACTAGTTATTCCACCAGACTAAGTTTGTATCGACGATAAGCTTCATTTTGTAGAAGAGCCTATAGAGATATTAGATTGGAAAGTTCAGAAGCTTAGGCGAAGTCAGATTAAGGTGGTTAAAGTTAGATGGAATTCCAAAAGAGGACCTGAGTTCACATGGGAACGTCAAGATCAAATGCAACAAAAGTATCCTTACCTGTTCAAAACCGGATCTGACACGGATTCAACAACATGAAATTTCGGGACGAAATTTCTTAAACGAGGGGAGACTGTGGCACCCGGTTAAAACAGGTCAACACTCACACGAGACTACCCTAATAATAATTTTATATTTATTATTCATTGTGTTTGACTAATTGAAAAACCTAAAATAACGGTTCTAACGAACCTTACGATCAGTTAACTATTACGTTTAATAATAATAATAATAATAATAATAATAATAATAATAATAATAATAATAATAAT
>BJCO01003593.1:0-11115 GCA_018326465.1 Flaveria floridana
CAAGAACAACCATGAACCCCTTATTTCAGCCTTAAATTTTTGGCCAACATGAACCAAAAATTTAGGGTTTGGTCCAAACAATATAATCAACCATTTGATGTTAATCTTTCAAGGTTTATACTAAAGCATGTAAGATTAAACCTTGAACCATAAGGGATTCATTCACCCATAACAAAACAGCCCCTAATGGGTTGAAAAAGTCCATGAAAACTAACTTTTCAAGAACTTTTGAAGTAAGCATTCCACAAAACCGTCCCTAGATGCCATGTTTATCAAAGTAAGTTTAACCATTTAAACTTCAAAAACACAACGGATATTAGTGGTTAAAGTGTGTTTAACAATCTGAAAATTTTAAGCATTGTTAACCAAAAACAAAACCCATAAACAAGGATCATTAATATATGTGAAATAACATGCCATCAAAACGAAAAGAACAACCATAGGGTGTTCTTGAAACTACCTTTCAAGAACAAGATGATGAAGTATGAATGAGATGAAGATGATGATGCTCTTGAATGTCCAGCTCCCAAAAGAGAAAGCCTCCAGTTTGTATACCCACAAGCTCTTCCAAACACCTAACTTGTTAGGTAGTAGAACAACAAGACCCAAATCCTTCTTGCTAACTCGAAATTTCAGCCAAGATTATCTTCTAAATGCTGCCAATAATTCGAATTTTTGCAAAGAGAAAAGAAGGAAGATAGCCTCTTGCATGTTAAAGAGAGAAAGTATGTTTGGTTGATGTGTGCAAGAGTTATCAAGTCTTGTATTTGATCAAGAATAAAAACTCAAAACCCCACACAAGGGGGCGGCCGAATTTCCCATTTAAAATGGGTTCCCCCCATTTTAAACTTATAAAAAAAACTTACACATTCAACCCATAAAACATAATTAAATCACAGAATATAAGTTTCTAAACCCCTAGGGTTTGAATGCCTCAATAGGGATCAAACGCCAATCAATGAATGAATCAGGTAATGAAATCTGATACTACAAGATCAAATGATGTTTAGATTCATTGACTATACCTATATATCATAAGGATTAACATGTTACAATCAAATGATGAATGTATGAATGTATCGGATAAGAGAATGAGTGTAACAGAGAGTTTGAGTGGGTGACAAATGATGAAAACTACAAAGTGTTGAATATATATAAGTGTAAAAAGCCATAGGCACATGACAACTGTGAACACGTAAGACTAGTGTTATGACGCATGAGGCTTACACGCATTGCATACTTAGCCATATTTTATAAGAAATCTTCAGACACATGAGCACAGTTCAGGCGCTTAGGCACTATTCAGGCGCATGGCTAGAAAGAAACATCCATACTTGATCATTTTCATGAACCTATAGTTCACATTAGAACTGTTTAGGCGCACAAGCCTCACAAAGCATCCACACATAGTATATTTTCAACATCACCAGACATCTGAGCAGCTCGCAAATTTGAATACTATTCAGGCGCATGGGAACCTGTTGAAATGCCCAACACTTAGAAAAAACATAACATTCAAATGTATAACCATATTGGAAAGTATGGAACTATTCAGGCGCATGAGATTAAGTTGATATGCCAAACACATCACCATTTTCAGCAAAATGAAAACTGTTTAGGCACATGGACTTGAACAACACGCCCAACACTTAGACAAATTCCTGAAATTAATCATACTCCTGATTTGGACTTTTGAGCAATATTTAGGCCCATGAGAAACCTTCCATGAGTCTGACACTTGGAAGTTGTCATAGCATCCATCTAAACACTGTTCATGCACATTATCACTTTTCATGCACAACCCAAGATGAACATTAATTAAATTTAAAAATATCAAATTGTTTTTGTTTAAGATCACCACAAATCATTTAAAACTCATATTTACATTTTTAAACATTAATTTTCAATTCAAACACAAACCAAGCACATTTTGACTTTTGTAAGTCAACTTTGAAACATTTTTAAGTTTTATTTCAAACAGCCCATCATTTTAGTCTCTATTTTGAAACTTTTCACAAGACAAATGTCTCATTTTTTATTTTGTTTTCAAGAAGCGTTTCCATTTATTTTGATTTCTTTTCAGGTTCATTTTTGCATCATATCAAACACACATATGCATAACTTTTAGCTTCATTCTTTTCATCCAAATCACTTTATTTTTTAGTTCCTCTTCATATTTTGACAGTTTTTATTGATTTTATCGTTTTAATTCTTTACTCCCCGTAAACTTTTAAGTTTACAAACTTGTAAGTTTCTTTTATTTTGCAATTAGAGCAAATCAATCAGTATCAACATGCCTGCACGCAAAAAATCATGCAAAAATCAAAATTAAAGCAGAATAAAAATCTACTATACATATTTTGAATCACATGGATGTAGTGAGATCATATCAGTTAAGATCAGCACATTAAAATAAAATAAAATGGTAGATAGTCGTAGACAGTGATTAAATCATGATAACGTGTGTTGCAGGTCAGCGTTCCCACAGCAGAGGAGACACGAGATCTAAGGACAGAAAATGAGTGCTTTTGGTCAAGATTATCAACACACTTACTTTTTCAATTCTTGGATTGCTTAATGTTCGATTAGATATGACATTATGTAACCCAAACTTAGAGCGCTAGACCCTCGCCAAGGTATGCAAGAAAGCACTTTTTCTCAACTTATTAACCTGACATATACTTATAATTAGATCTCATTTTAGGTCAATGAGAGAATCATCACGGGAAAACCATTTTATAGTCTCTGTGAAACCACCATGTGCGAACCATTAGGTAATATAAGAATCGGTTTCTGAAGATCCAGTATAGCTTGGACTCACCTTAGTAGTTAGTTTATTTTCCTTTGTTTGTAATAGGAACTATGTTAGTTTATTTTATATATGTAAATAATAGTTAGTTTATGTTTTGTAGTATTTTGCTCTGACTTAGTGAAACTACTAGCGAAAATATAGTTTCGCTAGTAGTCAGCTGACTTAGGTCATCCTGCAAAACTGTGTTTTGTAGCCGGGTGAAACTAAGCATCCGTTCAGGACAGTTTTGCTACCCAGAGAAACTGTCAGCGAAACTGGTTTGCTATATATATGAATCATTGTGATCTTTTTTAGAAAGTTTTACACAACCCTAATCAGAGAAAATTCATTTTGCATTAGTGTTCATATTGTGTATGTTGGCTGGAATCATCATTTGCATTATCATTGAGCCTTGTTCTTTGTGTTTGATTCAAGTTTTGGTTATGATGGATATATTTTGAAAATCTTTTTATAGATTATTTATCAGATACTAATTTCAGTGTTGTTTAATTGTGTTTTCTTATCATTTGTACTATTTTTCGATCCTTTGTGGACCAACAATATGGTATCAGAGCCTTAGTGCTCTTGATTTGTTGATTTGTTGGGTTTTAGAAGGGTTTTAGATAAAATCACTGTTTCATTCATTTTTGATCAATAGAGTGTGTTTTTTAGCTTGAAAACCTTTTGAAAAATACTTGGTTTGAGCATAGGAAGCTATCCCAAGCATCCAATCATCAATTCATAGTGATCTGGGTGATTTCAGGTTGATTTTCTGTTCAAAAGCTTCTTCATTACTTCAAGCGAAACCATAAATTCTTCCAGTGAATTTATCTTTGTTCCAGCAAACCTACCATTTTCTATGATTTACTGAATATTCTTTGGATTCTAGCAAAACTACATATTTTGAACGAAAGTTCACCTTACTTGATCAAGGAAACAAGCGAAAGTGCTAGCGAAATTGTCATTAGAAGAGAAGTTCTACTTATTTTAACAAAATAGTCAGCGAAACTAGAAGTTTTATAGCACTTTTCAAGCGACACTGTTGCACATTTGCTAAGTGAAACTACAAGCGAATTTACCAGCGATTTTGCCAGCGAATTTGCCAGCGAATTTGACAGCGAATTTGCCAGCGAATTTGACAGCGAATTTGCCAGCGAATTTGCCAGCGAATTTGCCAGCGAATTTGCCAGCGAATTTGCCAGCGAATTTGCCAGCGAATTTACCAGCGAATCTACGGAAGTTCAGCAAATCTATTCATTATTTTAAAAATGATATCAACCAACATTACCATTTCTGATTTGGAGAGTGCTGCACCTAATAGGCGGCCGAGGCTTATAAATGGAGACACTTTTGAGGATTGGAAGCGATGCTTGAAGGCCTTTTTCTATTACACGGATCACAATCAATGGGAATCTATAGTGAAACTGTTGCACATTTGCTGAGTGAATTTACCAGCGAATTTACCAGCGAATTTGCCAGCGAATTTGCCAGCGAATTTTCCAGCGAATTTGCCGGCGAATTTGCCAGCGAATTTGCCGGCGAATTTGCCAGCGAATTTGCCAGCAAATTTGCCAGCGAATTTGCTAGCGAATCTACGGAAGTCCAGCAAATCTATTCATTATTTTGAAAATGACATCAACCAACATTACCATTTCTGATTTGGACAGTGCTGCACCTAATAGGCGGCCGAGGCTTATAAATGGAGACAATTTTGAGGATTGGAAGTGATGCTTGAAGGCCTTTTTCTATTACACGGATCACAATCAATGGGAATCTATAGTGAAAGGTCCACACACTCCAAAGGTGACTTTTGGTGAACAGACCAGGGTGAACACTGACTCATCAACCTTTTCTGAAAGAGACATTAAGTTAATTGATCATGATCTGAAAGCTTTAAAGGCCTTGACATTATGCTTATCACAAGACATATACAACTGTTTTGCTGAGCACATAAGTGAAAAATCTTTGTATGATGCCTTATGTGACTTCTATGATGGAAATGAAGATCTCAAGAAGGACAAGAAAGCCCAAGCCGAGAAGGAGTTTAATTCATTTGTCGGACAAAAGAATGAAAGCCTTACTGATCTTACTAATCGATTTTTGTCAGTCTGGAGCACTCTAAAGAAATATGATGACCAGTTGGGTAATCATGAGTAGATGACCAAGCTCTTAGATTCTCTTCCACCCTAATGGCACTTACAAGTGAGGATGTTGATGCAGGACAGAAACTTTGCTGATTACAAGCTCATGGACGTAATCAACAAACTGAAATCTTTTGACTTGGATTTAAGGAGAAGGGAATACAATTAATCCTTGGTGCCAGCCACAGTATATCCATAAAACGTTGCATTGATATCATCCGCTGCAAACTCGACTATGTATGGTGCAGCTTATGGTGAATCTACAGTACTCGGTGTATCAAAAAAGGCAAGTGGTGGATCCACAAGTGTTAGGTCAAGCTCAATGACATCCAACACCACTCAAATTCCTTCTGAAACCATGGCACTATTTGGTTTGTTTGGCACAGTTATGAACCTTTAGTTACGGGGGAGCTCAAGGGTAAGGGGATGACTGTAGAGGATATGTATCAGGTGGATCCAGGTGATTTGGAAGAAACTGATATTCAATAGCAAATGGCAATGCTCATACTACGTGCAAGGGGATTTATGGAGTGAACTGGAAGGAAAAACTTTGGCAATCAAAACCAAAACTCTAAGCTTGGTTTTGATAAGTCAAAGTTAAGATGTTTCAATTGCGAATAGGTGGGGCATTTTAAAAGAGAATGTCCATCTCCAATCATCACTGAACCTGGAACACCTGGAACTTCAAAGGTTATCCCGATCATAGAAAAGAAATAATCCAAGCAAAAGAAAGAAACAGCTTCGATTTCCAACTTTGACTGGAGTGTAGAGATTAAAAAAACCAAGGAAGAAATCAATCATGCGTTAGTAGCTGAGGTGGTGAGTAGTGATGAGGAGTCAGTGAAAGAGTTTGATCCTTTTAGAGAATTTAAGAATAATAGCATGGGAGAAAATTATGATGAGAATGTTAAGCAAGAGGGTCATGATGAAGAAATGGAGGTTGAGAAAGTCATAGAAATGAATGTTGACAAGAAGTAGGTTAAGCTGGGAGTAAGTGAAGAAGGGAAGGAGGAAGAATGTGAAGATAAAAGGGCAAGCAAGAAAGCAGTGGAGCAGGAGGACGAAGAAAAGAAGAAGAAGAATACCCCATTCTGTCAATGTGAAAAGGCCCTAGCTGCCGAAAAAGTGGTTATGGGTCTTCCTTATGAGGTAATTCAAGACATGTGTTCTTCTCCATGGAAAATTAGATTATTTGGGGTTTATAAAGCTAATAGATTGTTATTAGAAAATGAAATAATAGCTACAACAAATAAATAAGGAACTTAAAATAAATGAGTCTAAGTATTTTAACAAATTAAATAAAGCTTTAAAAGAAAATGAGTATTTAAAGATAAATCTTTTGGAAAGAAATGTCAAAATAGATTCATTAACTGAACTTGTATCTCTTGCTGAATTTGAAACAAGAAAATTAAAAACCAAGCTTGAAAAATGGACAATATCAGTGATGAAACATGAGGATCTTTGTAAAAAGCAATGGGGGATAGAACTATGACAGGGTTGGGATGTAATGAAACCACTCATGTTTATCCTCCTCCAAGTACTTATTGTTATTCATATATGCCTATACCTCATCCAACAAATGAATTAATTTAGCATGATACTAACAGTTTGTATGCAGGTCTACAGGGAGTGAATCATAAGGAGATTCGAGAGGATTATGGTTACGATAGCTGTAGTGGTTTGGGCAGCCCTAGTTATAGGTTTTGTGATTCCAAAAAGTCTTTGAGAGATACTAGCTTAAGTAATTTTGTATCCTAGCATTCAGTTTCAGACAATGGCTTATGTAGTTCTAGTTCTAGTCCAACTTTTTCATCATCAGATGTTTCTAACTTAATTACAATTGTTATCAATGCTTGCATTAATGAAAATGATGCATGTTCAACTAAAGCTTCAGTCAGACTTACAGACTCAAATTGTTTTAAAAAGTTCCTCTCTCATCCTATCCCGTCTTTTAACCAATTCAGTTTTCTAAACTGAAACAAACAGGAACATCTTCCTCAGAGATTAAAATTATTAATGAATCAGATTCTGCTAAGATTAAAGTCTCGAAAGAAAATTTAAAAGAATCATATGATATGTGTAGCAGTTCTAATTCACATGTGACTAAATCTGAGGAAGATAGAGTAGTTGATGAAACTCCAGTTCAAAGCTGCAAAATGAAAGGTTTGAAATCGCATTGCTTTAAATGTGGGAAGGATGATCATGTAATTAAACAATTCCCAACATATATTGATAAAAATGTAAATAATAGGTCTTTGGGAAGTAGAATAAATCACTTTGTAAATAATTTCTTTTGTAAATATTCTTATGCTTCAAAATCGAAGTTTGTCAAAACTTAGGCCCCTATTTCTAAGGCCCAACGATCATTGTGTTCTAATGCCAGGAGCATTCAAGAAAAGTTGTCAATAACTTATGGTATATTGATAGCGGATGTTCCAGGCATATGACCGGTTTGAATGACCTTTCGCCAACTATAGGATAATAAATGGAGGATATGCTGCATTTGGTGGAGACAAGAAATGTGGAAAGATGATTGGTCAAGGAGAAGTCTCAAATGGTTCATTAACTCTAGAGAAAGTGAACTATGTTCTAGAACTGGCATTCAACCTGTTAAGTGTATAACAGATATGTGATAAAGACATCCCGGTATTGTTTATGTCAAATGAATGCTTGTTCTTGAAACCAGAGTTCATTGTTCCAGAGGAATTAATAATCATGCGAGCTCCAAGAAGGAATGATACATACTTGCTGGATATGGGATCAACAGAAACTACCTTGAATGTGACATGTCTCATGTCAAAGGCTTCATCATCCGAATCCTTTTTATGGCATAGACGATTAGGACATGTTAATTTTAAAAACGTAAATAAGTTGGTTAAAAACAATGACTGGGTTGTGAGAATGATATTCTCTATTGTTGTGGATCAAACAATCACAGAACATTGAATGCACGAAATACTCATAAATGCTCTTTGTATTGATTAAGGTGAATGGTTACAATAAATGCTAGGGTTTGAGCAATCTACAGTAATAATACACCTTTTGAACATAAGATGAAACAAAATATTCTGATTGTCTATTCTTTGTCTATCCTCGGTCACTTCATATACAAGGATTTCTATTCTATTTATAGTCTGATAGGATGCCTTTAGAAAAGACTAAATTACCCCTGTACTATAATCTGATCTAAGTACAAAAAGTCTTCATCAGCATTTGTTGTTGTTCATCCGCATTAACTAATACGGATGTGTTGATCTTCATCAGTATTTGTCTTTCTTCTATCGCATTAGTGTTTGGTCATCAGCATTGATAAATGTAGATGAACAAACACTTAGCACATTTGTTGCTGAGTATCCACATTAACTAATGCGGATGTACACTTCCTTGTCAGCATTTGTTTGGCTGTCCGTATTTGTTAATGCGGAAGAACAAATACTTGTCAGCATTTGATCTTTGATCATCCGCAGTACGAATGTGGATAGCCGGCACTTGGTCTTTATTTGTTGATGCAAAGTCT
This sequence comes from Flaveria floridana, assembly GCA_018326465.1. Taxonomy (NCBI): domain Eukaryota; kingdom Viridiplantae; phylum Streptophyta; class Magnoliopsida; order Asterales; family Asteraceae; genus Flaveria; species Flaveria floridana. Next base: position 8,450 of record BJCO01003593.1, read on the forward strand.
TCATCCGCATTGGTTCTAGGACTTAGGGAGATTTCCAGCAGAACAACTATCATCCGCCACTTGAATTGGCATGTACGATTCTTTCAGGGTCCAACAAACAATCTCGTCAAGGGTCTACCACTTAAAGATTTTTAGTGGTAAAAAAATGCATGGCATGTGCTCAAGGAAAGCAACACAAAACGAAACACAAGCTTAAGCTTGAAAATACAATTTCAAACCCCCTCGAATTGTTACATACTTACGTATTTAGTACTGTTAGTGTTAAATCTATCACTAAGAAATCTTACTATTTGGTTGTTACAGTTGATTATTCAAGATATTCTTGGGTAAGATATCTTGAAAATAAAGGTGACACCACATAAGAGTTGCAGAAGCTGATCCTGTCAATCAAGACCATCAATAAACAAAATGTAATGGCCATCAGAACGACAATGGAAAAGAATGCAGAAACCACATCTTTGACTCATTTTTATGCAAGCAAGGAATTATCAGACAGTTTTGTGCTATCAGAACACCTCAACAAAATGGTGTTGCTAAAAGAAAGAATCAGACGCTCATCGAGGCAGCAAGAAGTATGCTAATTGAGTCAAAGCTACCAATTATTTTCTGGGCAGAAGCTGTTAATTGTGCATCCTACGTACTGAACATGGTGCCGATCATAAAAGACAAGATGAAGACTCTGTATGAGCTTCTTCATAAAAGGAAGCCTTTGATTGACTTCTTCCATCCATTTGGTTGCTTATTTACTTTGCTGAATACGCAAGCTCAGAAGTCAAACTTTGGTGTTGTTTCTGACGAATGTTTCTTTGTTGGCTACTCTTCATCATAAAAGGCGTATCGGGTGTAAAATAAAAGAACATGTATTGTCCAGGAATCCTTCTATGTTGATTGGCAAGAGTCAAATTCACCAAACATTGGGTTAGACCCAGTATGGTTTTATGACTCTAACACTATCTTCAAATCAGTCAATCTCCTAATCTTTGATGATGGTGTTATTCCTCAAACTAATGTGCAAATCATTACTCCACCAAATCCATAAGAACAACCACAACCACCTCCATAACCTAAACCTCATCCCCAACCACCTCCATAACCTGAACCTTATCCACAACCACTAATAACCTCCACCTCTATTTGATATACCACCCACACCACCACTACAACCGACTCCTCAATCACAACCATCTTCCCCTTCATAATCATCCCAACCTGAATCATCATCTCATTCAAACCCGTTAACCCTTAACACCAACTTCAAAACCCTAAAAGACCATCCACATGACTAGTCATTGGATCCATTACTGATGGTGTGAGGACAAGGAGTCAATCTGGATTGATAAATGAATGTCTCTATGTAACACCTAGAAATTTTGTCTAAAATAAAAGAAAGGAAAGGTAATAAGAAAAGAGGACAAAAGTATTTTGGCAAAAGGGAAAAAGAGCCAAAGTAGATGGGGTGAAAATGCAAAAAGTATAAAAATTTAACATTTTAATATATTATGAGCATGGCCGCCCATATATGTCTATCCCATCTACTTTTTGGTCGACTGGAAAAGAGGAAGAAGAAGAACTGGTTTATTTGGTTTCTAGAGAGAGAAAGCACCAAATCTTTGCCTGGGTAAGTAAATTTTGAATAATTGGTTCGGTTTTATTTGGTGCTCGACTAAGAAACTGAGAGTACATGTTCTTATGAGTTTTTATGTGTTTGGGTTTGTGTGTTCTTGGCTTGGTTAGGTGTTTGAACTTGTGTACAAGGAAGGTTGGATGAGTTTTGCAAGTTTGCTATAATAGGTGAGTTGTAGAACCCGTCTTTTACTTGTTTTATAAATTGTTTGGGGCTGAAAATACATATAAACGTTTTTACAAAAGTGGTACGTATGCCCGTAAGTATTTATGCATGTATGTTGATGATGTATGGTTGTTTATGCTTTGTTAGTGTTTACAATGGGTGTAACAAGCTTAGAACAGGTTAAAATGATGTTTGGGGTTGAAAAGCAACTTAGAAACATGCAAGTAGGTGGTCATGCGCCCAAACAGGGCCCATACGCCAGATATCTATTTTAGAAATACTCTAAGTGGGGTCATGCACCCAAATAGGGCTCATGCACCCAAAAATATGGCCTGAAAATAATAAGTTTAGGCTCAGGTGCCCAAGCAGTACTCCCATGCGCCTACGTAGTACCCCATGCGCCCAACTGTTGCCTTAGACACTCTAAGTGTAAGTCCATGCGCCTGAACAGTAGCTCATGCCCCTAAGTGTTTGGCTCAGACACCTAAGTATACCCCATGCACCCAAATAGTGTCCATGCGCCCGAATAGTGGCTCATACGCGTAAGTGTTGAAACGCTTAAGTAGCCCATGTGCCCGCATAGTTGAAAAACACCTAAACAAGCCTCATGCGCCTGCATAGTGCTAAAACGCTTAAGTAGCCCATGCGCCCGCATAGTTGAAAAAAGCCTACACAGGCCTCATGTGCCTGCATAGTGCTAAAACTGTTGGATTTGATCTGCCCAAGATACATATTAAATTGATGTGGCTAATGTGATATGATCCAAGTCGGGTCATATCTAATAACAGGCTAGACAAACACCAGCAATATTTATTTATTGATTTGATCAGTTAAATAAATAACAACACCAAAGGGTTTAGAAAATTGTTTTCTAAAA
>BJCO01003595.1:0-12610 GCA_018326465.1 Flaveria floridana
AGTCGCATCAACACTATGCGATTGGACCCCCAGTCGCATGTGTTCCATGCGGCTCATACTCATTCGGGCGGTTGAACTCCAATCGTGTGGTTGAGCTTCAATCGGCCGAATAGCCATGCGGTTGAACCTCCAGTCGCATAAATCACAGGCGGCTGAGGCTCAGTCGCACAACATGCTGAAAAGTCAAACTTCCGGGTGTTACACATTGTCTGATCTTATTTTCTTCACCTTCCTTCCAGTTTGAGTTTCCACTAATGACTTCCAAATGTTAAACTTGTCAAAGGTTTCATGCTTGTGTTTAAGAACATATACCCATACCCTTCTTGAGAAGTCATCAATGATGGACAGAAAATATCTGGCACCTCCCAATGATGGAGTTCTAGAGGGCCCCCATAAGTTAGTGTGTATGTAATCTAATATGCCTTTGGTATTATGAGCACCAGTACCAAATCTCACCCTGTGAGCCTTACCCATGACATAATGCTCACAGAAACCTGCTTCGGTACCATGTAATCCATCAAGTATGGCTCTCTTCTAAGCTCTTTTATCCTTTGACTACTAATGTGGCCCATTCTACTATGCCACAACATAACAGCCTTCTCACTACCCCGTTCTACAACAATCATTGTCTGCTGCTTGATCTCACCATCAAACACATATATGTTGTTGGACCTTCTTGTTCCTAACAGCATGATCATAGACCCTCTTATCACCTTTTCCTTACCATTCTTCAGACTTACATTATAACCGACATTCTATAGTGTTCCAAGTGAGATAAGGTTCCTTGTTAATTCAGGGATGTATCTCACTTCATGTAGTGAGAACTCTATACCACCCTCCATCATGAGAGTAACAGTCCCTATACCTTTGATCTTACAAGGCCTATCATCACCCAACTGTACAGTTCCCATATCGGCTATTATCATATTCTTGAACACACCCCTATTAGGGCTCATGTGAAATGAGCAACCAGGGTCCATGATCCACTCATCAGCCTTAGTCCTGTCAGTCACGACCAGGACTTCTGCACTTTCATGTCCATCTAAGGATCCATCAGGAGATGATGGACCTGTGGTTTTATGGACACTCCCTTCATTCTTCTTTCTCCTTCGTTCGGGACAATCTTTCTTTAAGTGTCCTTTCGAACCACACACATAACATTTTCTCTTGAATCTTGACTTTGATTATGACGCCTGCTTTGATCTGGATCCTCTATGATCTGGCCTCCCCCTCACATAGAAGCCATTAGCACTTTCTTCATTGACATATGTCTTCTTCTATAATTCTTTTGAATTCATAGCAGATAAGACTTCCTCCATAGAAAGACTTTCCCTACCGAACATTAATGTATCCACGAAATGCTCATAGGATTGAGGTAAAGAAGACAAGAAGATGATTGCTTGATCTTTTTCGTCTAACTCCACCTCAATGTTCTCAAGATCCAAGATGAGTTTATTAAATTCGTCTATATGATCTTCTAATGACTTCCCTGATGCCAATTTGAAAGTATACAATCGCTTCTTTAGGTACAACCTGTTTGCCAATGACTTCGTCATGTACAGGCTTTTAAGGGCTGTTTTTTTTTCAGGAAGCTCTTGTTGAGCTCTTATGTCTGCGTCGCGCAGACCACGCGCAGACATTTCCTTCTGCAGACTGTTTGCTTTTTTGAAGACGTTTTATTAAAAAACGTCTGCACGGAGTCTTCTTGGTGCAGATGTGGACCAATCACTTCTAGCCAATTCTAACCTCTTATCTCTTCTCATTCTACCCTACCATGCTTCTTCTCTTCTTATCCTAATTTCTCACCACCTCTCCGCTACCAACCCACCTCCTCTCCGCCACCAACGTCGTCGCCGCCCTCCGCCACCGCTCCTCCGTCGCTACCGTCGCCGTGGGTCCAGTACCGCCGGAAAGACTTGTAAAAATGACGAGGCTGGGAGAAGTTATAGTTGTTGTAGTAGCAGAATTTGGTGTTGGTGGAGTCGTAATGGGGGCAGGGGCGGTGTTCGGGCTCAGGCGGCGGTGCAACGGCGGCACTTCCGCCGGTGTGGTGGGGCTTTGCGGTGGTTGTGCGACGGTGATTGAATGAATCGGATGGCATTTTGAGAGCGTGGATGGTGGAATGATGGTGGGTTTGTGGAGGTTTTATAGGCGAAACAGAAGAGAGTGTGAATTATGGGCTCAGCAACCAACCTTGAACCTACTCCATTATTACTCATTCTTGGGTTTAACATGTTTACTGCACACTAACCTACTCCAATATAATTTTATACATATTGATTTGTTTAGTTTATTTTACATATCTTAATATAAATAATTGATGTTATAAATAATTGAGAGTTAATTTCATTGTTTTATCGGTCTGCGGATGTTAAAAACAAATAGTCTTTTTCTTGCAGATTGTAGACGTTTGGTCCACCTCTTCTACTGCAGATGTCTGCAGATGTGGTTCGCAAACTGCAGACGTTTTCCTGCAGAAAAAACAAACAGCACCTTAAGCTTCGCCCATATGGCTGCAGCTGTCGTCTCCTTCAAACCTCCCTGAGTACTCGGTCTCTGAGACTCAGTATAATGGCACTGTGAGCTTTCTCCATGAGATCTTTCTTCTCCTTATCGGTCAAATTCTCTGGTAACCCCGAATCACCCTTCAGCGCATCGACTAGTCCCTGATGAACTAGCAATGCCCGTATCTTCACGCGCCAAAGACTGAAATCATTCTTCCCGTCGAATTTCTCCAATTCGAACTTTATGGATACCATCATTCCCCTTCGATTTCACTTGTTACCACTTCTCTGAATCGAATCGAGCCCTAACCAAGCTCTGATACCAGTTTTTGAAACAATTCAGAGATAACAAAGAACACTTCAATCAAATATGAATGACTACAACGATTACAAGAATGGAAAAACTCTCCCTCATGAAACTCACTTTGGAAGCTTTATACATAGCTTCTGAAGTTCGGTACACTAACTAACTCATCAAGAAGATGACTAACAAACTATAACAAGAAAGTTCAATATTAACCCACTAACTATGAGTTAATGACACTTACAACCCACTAACTATAACAAATTCAATTAACCTATAGCACTATATTCACAACAATAATAAACCAATGTTATGCTTTTAAATCTTTTATAATATTGACAAATATACACCCTCTAAAATCTACTTCAAAATTCCACTTATTGTTCATTTTGTAAAACCTGAACCCGACATTAATTGGGACACTAATTAAATAGGGATAAACACAAAATGTCATCTTAATAAAATATAATGGATCACTTTTATGTGAAATGATTTTTTTAAGAACACAGCAAGGTTTAATGGTATTATTTACTTATAATGTCAAAAGAAATTAATAGTTAAAATAAACTATGTTTACTAAACTTATAGCTTTAAGAGTACAGAAATTAATGGTTAAAATAAACTATGTTTACTAAACTTATAGTTTTAAGAGTACAATTAGTAAATCATTTAATTAGCATCTTTTCTACTTATGCAAATTATAACATTTTACTTATTTTGATATAAAAATATGTAGCATGTTAGAACCGTAAAACTGAAAAAGAATTCCATGGGAACATAAGCCCTAGCTTTACTCAATTAATTATTTAAAGTATACATTCAACGTGAATCATGTGATCTATTGGGACAAAAACTTAAAACAATATCTAAATAAAAAAGCTATAAAGTAAAGACTATACACCCTCTTTGCTTACAATGTGATGGCGTGAGGAGTGGGCTATAAACCCCTTTTTGTTTTATATTAATTAACTAGCTTGAACGTTCTATAATTACGTGTATTATGCTTTTTAAAAACAAAGTAAACGACAAAACAATATTAATTATATCTTGTAAAAAGCAAAATTCCTTCACATCATGAAATTATATATGTGGATATATACAATTTTATATCATGCAAATATTTATTATAACTTTGAGATGTTCTTAATTGAATAATACCAACAAATTAAATGATTTTGTAATTTATTGCAACAAATGCATTTGAGTTTTGATAGGAAACATAAAATGATGAACTTATCAATTTTGATACTTTTATATTATTTTCGGTTCCTAGAATATTAAACATTTGCAATGAATGCATATACTATAATTTCAAACAACCTTAAAATTTTCCATCAATTATTCACATCGATGCAACTTGAGATAAATTCAATTGACGTTGACTTGTATCAAAATAGCATTTGAATGTAGAACTGGAAACTGGATAAACAAATCGGATCACAAGGAACAAATAACAATCGTTTTGAAATTATCATATAATACTTAGCGTGTGTCGATTCATGTATAATTGTAAGTATATTATTTGACTTAAATTACAACCGTTTTAATTTTATTTGGGTTGAGTATCTCAGCTATACTGTTCCGCCTTCATATGGATACTTGTAAAGTTGTGATGTTATTTGGTGAACATTGCAAGCTAGCGTAGCAATTCATCTAACAACAATACTTGCAAAAATATTTGGGTATATCATTTCACTAAATAACAAAGTAACAACATTATAATATTATTTAGGTTAACATGTTTACTTATATTGTTATGTCTACTTGTTCTCCATGTATCTTCATGTGTTATCGTTCGTCTAGTCATATGTGATATTGTCTTCATCGATACTTATAACTAAATATTTAGCACTTACACAATATTACAGATAATATATCAACATAAACAGTGTTAAATGTCTACCAACATATATGTTATCATCTAAAGCATCCATTGATCTATATTCTTACAAGCTATATATAAACTGATTTTAAATTTAGGATATCAACAACCACTATGTTACCTGCATACTACTAAATATGAGAAATGGGTCGACGTCAATCTCATATTAATTAAGTTTAATAATTATGTTTTTCGGTCCTGAATAAAAGTGATTTAATAAAAAAAAACAAAGAACATGTCGAATTATTTGAGAATCTACATGCGTTTTCATTAGTTGAGTAACCAATGGCCAAAATTGAACTCTCTATCTCTAAACAAAAGAATCATATTTTGTCTTGATTACATATGTCTTTCATGTGTTAAAGTTATACCCTAAATTGTACTTTATAACTTCCTAGCTAGAAAAGTGTGTTTGTCCTTTTCAAAACATAATAATTCACACTCGAGACCCTGCTTTTCAAAACATAATAACTCACACTCAAGACCCATTATGTATCTAACAATTTTTTTTTTTGAAGGGCAAATAATAATTTCATAAATGGGGCTAGCAAGTAACTAAAAACCTCAGAAAACATACATAGCAATAGTAATACAAGTATTAGAAAGTAACAAGATTAAACTAATTCAACCCGGATCAACAAGAAAATTATTAACCACCACTGGATCTTTACCTTTACTCCTTTCCTTTACCCATAGAGCGACCGCCACCTTTATGTTACTCAACACCTTGCTTACCGATGGATACACCTTTTTGAATATTATCTCATTTCTATGCTTCCATATACACCAAACCGCAACCATAAATATAGCATGAATCGCTTTCTTGAATGATTCATCACCTTTGAGTTTATAAGGACCATCCATAAGATCACGAAAGGAGAAAGCATATATATGACCGATGTTGCACCCCTGGCCAATTGTCTCCCAGATCTTCATTGAGAATGCGCACGATGTGAATATATGATTCACTGATTCATCCGCTGTATTGCATAGCACACAATGCAAAGAGGCAACCGAGATGTTCCTTCGCTTTAGCGAATCGAATGAGGGAATCCTATTCAATTACGCTCTCCAATTAAGGATGTTAACTTTCCGAGGGACCCAATTATTCCAAGGGAAGTTGTATGCTTCACTATCTTCACATTTTTTGGCTAGAATGGCTTTTATATAGGAGGATGAGAATTCTTTAACCTCAACATCATACCATCTCCAAGAGTCATTACAATCTGATGGTTCAACGGTTAACAACCTCATAAGTAGATGATAAAGTTCATTATTTTCTTGGCCTGGAGCTATTTCCCTTTTCCACCTCCACACCCATACAATCTTACGATCGCACATCCTGAAGCATTCATTGACAAGGACATTTTTTGATTGCTCAAGAGTAAATAGCATCGGATATTTGTCCTTCAAGGGCACCTCCGCAACCCATCTATCAGTCCAAAACTTAATTTGGTTTCCTTTCCCCAATACTCCCAACAATAAGCGGTTCAAATTAATGTCCATACCTTGAAAGTCTTCCCCTACCTTTATTATATTTTTCCACACGCCCGAGATAGACATCTTTGCAGGTATTGAGCTCCACGATCTTGAGGTATGGTGAATGGCCCATATTACGTTCCACCATAAACAATGTTTGTCATTCTTAAACTTCCACCACCACTTTGATAGCATGGCCATGTTTGAGTATTTTAATGATATAATGCCCAATCCTCCTTTTTCTTTAGGTAGAGCCACTCTCTCTTTTGAAATCCAATGTATCACCTTGCTGCAACCATCACCACCCCGCAAGAAATTCATTCTTATTTTTTCAAGGGTGTTAATAACTTGAGTCGGGGCACGGTATAGGGAGAAATAGTAAGTGGGGATAGATTCAAGTACTGCCTTTATGAGTGTGGTTCCGCCACCAATAGACAACGACTTCGCCTTCCAAATAGATAACCTCGATTGAAAAACATCTATGACCGGGGACCAGTTTTTAGTGAAATTCATGTTTGCACCTACTTTCAATCCTAGATAGGAGAAAGGAAGTATGCTCACTTTACGGTGGAGTATTGAGGCCATATTTGCTACATCCTCTTTCGTAGTGTTTATCCCATATATTGATGATTTTTGAAAATTCACTTTGAGTCCAGATAGTAAGAAAAAACCTCTCAACAGCCTTCCAATATTACGGGCATCTCTTTTACACCATCTCCTAACCATAATCACATCATCCGCAAAAAGGAGATGTGTAATTTCTGGACCTTTATTTGGCAGTCTCATACCTTCAAAGAGACCCACAGAGACAGCCTTTTTAACAATGCATGTCCACGCCTCCATTGCAATTATAAAGAGAAAAGGTGATAGTGGATCACCTTGCCTCAATCCCCTTTTACATGTGAATTCTTTTGTCGGGCTGCCATTTACTAAAAGTGATGTCCTTCCTGCCATTAGGATTGCTTGAATCCATGATCTCTACCTTGGTGGGAAGTTCATTTGCATGAGTATACAATCTAGAAAGTTCCATTGAAGGGAGTCAAAAGCCTTGGCTATATCCAGTTTTAGTATCATCCCTTCTCTTTTGGATTTTTTAAGCCAAGAAACTATCTCATTTACAATGAGGGGGCCCTCCAATATGGATCGTTTAGCAACATAGGCAGACTGTTCTTCAGATATCAAACCACTAATGACTCATTTCAGTCTGTTAAGGAGTACCTTTAACAGGACTTTGTTTAAGATACCGATTAAGCTAATCGGTCTGAAATCATTTGGGGTGAGTGGGTCATTCTTTTTTGGTATTAGAGCAATGAAGGACGATAAACATCCAGTACTTATCGCTACTCTATGATTAAATTGGTCCATTAGATCGTAGAAGTCCTGGTCCAATAAATTCCAATACTTTCTTATAAAGTTGAAATTAAATACGTCTGGTCCTGGCGCCTTGTTTCCATCACACTCCCATACAGTCATCTTCACTTCCATCTTTGAAAAAGGTTTAATTAAACCCTCCGCTTGATCTTCGGAGAGTTTTCTTAGATTCGGTATATGAAACTACGGCATCGGATTGGTATTACATTCAAACTTTTTCTCAAAAAATTCCAACATATTACTTTTTATCAAGATAGGGTCCATCACCCAGAAACCATCTATCAACAGGCCATTTATTCTCTTTGATGCAACATTCGAGTTTACCATGCCATGAAAGAATCTTGAGTTCTCATCACCCTCAATTGCCTATTGGATTCTGGACTTTTGCTTCATATCTTCTTTCTTCCTTTTTTGAATGAGTTTCAGCTCCCTGACGACGTCAGTCCTGGCATTTAGTTGAGTGTTGGATAGTAGACCCGCATCTGCGATGGAGTCATAACTAGACAGTTGCGCCTTTAGGTTTTCAAGTCTTGCATCCTCCTTTGCTTTTTGCTCTTTTAACCAGATTTTTATGCCAGACTTCAACCACTTTAGCTTGACTGCTAACCTTTTATCCGCCGCACCAGCGAAGGAGAATGTGTTGTTTAGTGTACTAACCATTTCATCAAGCCCTTGCAATTGGAACCATGAGTTGAAGAACCGAAACGGTGCCGGGCCAAAATCTGAGGTTACACATTCTAGCAACAGAGGACAGTGGTCCGACAACCCCTCATTTTCTAGTGCAGATAGTTTCGCAGCTGGCCAGTTGTTGATAAATCCATTGCATACAAGCATTCGGTCAATTTTGCTTAATTTTGATCCATTACTGACAATGTAAGTAAACCTTTTCCCCCCATGGAGTATTCCGATAATCCAGCTTTAGAAATGAACTAGTACTTTTACCGGCGCTTCACCGCGACACGAATGCATGTTGTGATGGTAACATTAACGTGTCAAGTTCAAAAAAAGAAACACACTAAGCCGCAGATGTTCGATGCTAAATATCCGGATGTAGATTAAAAAACATGTTGTAAAAATATATTTAGAAAATAATAAAAAAGGAAGAAAATATATTTATATTTGACCATATATTAAAATATGAATTATCAATGTTGATAAATAGTAAATTGTTTGAGTTATTATAACCAAGCTTGCATTATATCAAACGAAACTCAAGGTTACATCACGAACCGTAAGCCATCGAGATTGGTCCAAGCATAGCCTAATAAAGTGTATATAAAATAAATATAAAATACTTAAAGAAAATATACACCGCCAATTAAAAAGAAATAAATCAAATCTTGATCGTTGATGTCCATTGGATTTGCAATATCCTTCCATCCATCTAAATATTTGAAACGTGAATTGTACTTTTCCATTTATAAAACCATAACCTCCACACCTATGTTTGACAATAATTTTTTAGAGGTAACTTTTAGCTTATTAATTTTTAATAAATTAACAAATCAAAAAAAGTATTTGTCAAATACAAAAATACTTTTAAACTGATTTTTTATATAAGGTAAAAGGTAGATTTTAAAAGTAATAAAGGGTTAGTGATTAACCTTTGGAATCACTTTTAGTTTAATTTGTTATTATAATCCTTTACTACCTTCTATTAAATCCCCTAATTTTTAAATTATGTTTTTTTGATTATTTTATGATATTTTAGTTTATAAACTAATCAAACATTTTTTTTAAAAACTACTTATGAAAAATCATAAGTTAATAAGTATTTTTTATCAAAAGTCATTTTGACCTTCTGCCACCCACCACCGTCAAATCACCTCCAGCGATCTTCCACACGAATACATACTATCTCCTGCATCTTCTTTTTCTTATCGTTTGTGCCAACCCCCTTCACTATTACAGGCAGCCACTTCCTCCCATCATTCTTGCCCACCACCGAATGTGCTCCCTTTGTCACGGACAACAGAGACAAAATCGTACCAAAATAACACTAAAATGAGTAAAAATATTACTGGGAGCATCCTATTGGACCCAGTAATAAACAGCTCAACGCTCTCAACAATCCAGTTGTAGGACCGGATAATAGTATACATATTATATATATACCAGTACTTACAGACAATGGCGGGAATTACGGATACAAACAAATAATATGTACTTTTGTGCCTTTTCATTTTCCTTAATTAAATAATCCAACTAATAAACCCACAAAAAGCACCAAAAATCTTAAAAGAAAGAAAAACTGCAAAGAGACCAAACACCCCTCGTCTAACCCAAAATATCACCCTATCTAATCATCCCGTCGATTCCGACGTCTCCGTTCGGCGATTTCACCGGTTTCAACGCCGGAATGTACTCCGGCACCGCCAACGGGTAAGCACACATTCCCGGACACAACTTCCCCGAGTTTCCGATCCACGTTTACGGTAGCGTGTACCCGACGATCGACGGGATTGTGAAGTAGTGGAACCCACACACCGCCTAGCAGAAATCGTCAACGTAAATATCATCTCCAGTAAGCAACAGGTATAATCCACCTTTAGGGCTAATAGGTAGTGGTTTAGTTTTAGCTGTTACAACAACTCTAATTACGGATTGAACTGATAGTCGAGTTAGGGTTCTGCCGTGAGACAACCGTCGGTCGTTTTTCTCCTGGCCGAGAGTAACGGCTCGGGAGATGTTGTTACCGGTAGAGCAAACAGGGTTTTACATCACGCAGAAAGGTGGTGGTGACGTTGGTGGTGGCGGTGGCGGTGGCAGCGCCGATGACGGTGACTCGGCGGTGGCTCCGGCGGTGGCGTTAACGACGGGTATGGCGGTGGGAGACAAAATAAATTATGGGCTGTGCAGTAGGAGTTGTACTGTGTGGATGAGAGGAGGTACTGCAGTAACCCCTCTCACACACCGGCCTTTGTTGAATAATCAGATAATTAGGTGTAATAAAAGGAACTGTGAAAAAACATGTTTACATGGCTTTGTGTGTGTTTTTAGTTGTAATAATTAGAGATTCGGTTGTTTGAATGCTTGACACCATTTTATTATTTTAAATAATGTAAAATATGTAAGAAAATGAGAGCATTTTTTCCTTAAATTAGATTAAAAGGAAAAGTAATTAGACGGTTTTATTTTACCAAATGAAAATCAATAGCTGGTATGAAGATTTTTAGATGATTATCCAACCAATAATTTATAAGATAATAATATGTGGAATATGTTTATCCAAACTCTCTAGCGGAACGAAAAAGCTTTACTAAAGAATTAAGATTTTCCAACAGAGACATTAGAAGTTCAACGGTTTCAACAAGAACGCGCAAACAGTCGTCACCCCCGAATAAATGCATCCTGTTGGAAAACTCACGATCAGTGTTGTATACATACATCTGCAAGAAACGTGGCCTCTCATTCGGCGGAGGACATAACGTGCCAATCCAATGGTAGATCTGGCCCTCAACCTTAAGCACGTAAGGACCAGTATCTCTATTAATCGAGTTATCCACAGTAGCTCCAAAAGACGTCATAGAAAACATCGAATTATAAGCGCGAATACTGTCAAGAAAATCAGAACATTGATAAAGTTCTTTAACAATCGCCGGTGGATCTTGAGGTAGGCGAACACGCACACGACCGGCCCTACAGCATTGATTATATCGAGGAGCACGACTCCGTGCGACGTTACTAACACGCTCAGCAGACCAGAAATTAGCTCCACAAAACTCACACACAAAGTCGCAATCACCAGAATCGACATACACGTAAGGTTCAGACGTATAAGCGAGAGACGAAGTTGAGGCATCTACAATTTCATCAGACGACGAAGGTAACGTAAAGGATTCACTATGACGCTTATCAACAATAGCATGAGGTAAGTCTACACTGCCGCATATAGCATTTAAAGGTATGTTAGAGGAGGAAGGCAACTCCTTCCTTCTCTTCAGACTATGAGCAAAAGCCATATACAATACCCCAGATAACTAATCATATGCTACACTATCACTACGCTATCGATAAAGATAAACGCAGCACTAACAGCAACATCAAAGCCATAGACTATGAATAAAAATAAAAGTACAAAAATCAACGTCACAGCACAACATTCTATCTAAGCAGCATGCAACAAAACTAAGGGACCTACTATAACCAAAGCATACATACATACTAACGACCACACATTTGTCAAATCTATCTTAAAATTAAATCTTCTTCAAAATTAACGTTAAAAATAAATATAACAATGTAACATACCTGAAAGGCGATAGAAGGATACCACTAAGGCCGCAATGATCTGCCAATAACAACACAAAAAACCAAAAAAACAGCTATCTTTAAAAGATATAAGAAGCAAAAGAAATTTTTTTGAGATTTTTCTTTTTCTTTGGTTATTTTCCTAACTATAAAACGTAATGCATTCAAAACAACATATAAAAAAGTAAAAAACAACAATAAAACAGACTTCAAAGAAATTAAAAGAATAAACCATAAAACTAACATTTACAGTAACATTCATCATGATGTTTGGGCGAACCAATAACCAACGTAAAAATTTAAACCAAGTGACACAATCAACATGTAAATACGAATGAACTGTTAGTACAACATGACAGAATTTGAATTTGAGTTACAAATAGGTTGATATGAAAATTGGTTCATAACCATTGATGAGCTCCAGTGAGCTTATAAAGATTTGTTTGCAAGATGCTCAACCGGGCGAAACAATCATAGAAGTCTCCAAACAATAACCATTGAACGACCAACTTTAAATTTTATTAATTACCAACAAAGTATTGGACAGGATACACCATATAACACCAAAAACTTAGTGTCCACCTACAATAAGACTGCTATTGTCTACCTGTTTTGGATTTCAATAGCTTCCACATGTTTGTGCTTTTTCATTTGCTTCATGACATGTGTAGACTTTGCCATAATTGCTTTACTACGTTGATGTTAAAAATGAGTTCAACTCACTTGATTGGGATACGAAGCTGCTTGTGATGGAAATTTTGCATAAGCAGAATAATTATCTTGGGTTCAATTTATATTTAAATAATGATGCGTTTTTTT
>BJCO01003606.1:0-11142 GCA_018326465.1 Flaveria floridana
TTCTGATATTAGGACGATATCATCCGCAAACAGCATACACCATGGGACTGGCTCTTGTATAGACTTGGTAATCTCGTCCAACACTACTGTGAAGAGGAATGGGCTCAATGCCGATCCTTGATGGAGTCCTACTTCCACCGGGAAGTAGTCTGTGTCTCCGACAGGTGCTCGTACACACGTTTTTGCCCCGTCATACATATCCTTTATTATTTTGATATACCTCTCTGGTACCTTTCTAAGTCGTAGACTTTCCCAGATGAGTTTCCGCGGCACGCTGTCATAGGCTTTATCATAGGCATAATAGCTGCAAAAGTAGTGTTAAAAATAAAATATGACGATCTAGAACTCACATTTGAAGACCTAGATCTGAAAAGGGAAATCACTAAATCTACAAGCATGCATAAGTAAGAAAATTAACTTTATCATTCTAATCGATATATAAACATCATATGAGTCTAGATCTTGCTCACATCTATAGAATGGTGGGAACAATTCATACCTTTGAGCTTCTTTCTTGACTTTCTCTCTCTAACCTTATTGGGAAAGTTTAAAACACAAGTATATGGGGTGGCTCCCTATCCTTTTATAACCTACTTCACGGTATACAATCTCTAATTAAGTCACCTCCTTTTAAACTTGGTTGGTTTGTTAATTTCCTTTTTAATTGACTCTATGAACTTTCATGGTGTTATTGTTAATCTTAAAGGTCCTTTTATATGATTGTTTGTCAAATGTCAGCAGGTACATGCCTTTGTTTGGGATGTTCTCCCATAGTTATGAAGCCTATGATTTTTAGTAGATTGATTGTTGGATCTTGCTGAGATACCCTCAAAAGTTACATAGGAATTAGATTTAATAATTGGCATGATGTTTTGGATATCATAGTAAGATTAAAATGATCTATTGTAATGGAAGTTTAAGGGTTTTTTGCGTTTTTTATAGGGTGACACTTGCGTGTATTTTCTTGAGACAATACTTTAAATGGCAACATTAATCTTTAAATATTCATGAGAACAAATTCAATTAGTCATGGAGACTATTCGGATGCACTATCATCGTCTCACAAATACACGACAGTGTTAGACAACATTGTCAAACTAGACGATGACAATGTCTAACGAAACTCGTCAATGTCTCCTTATACTTGTGTATGGTGACAATCTCACAATATTTGCAACAATAATATTGACAAAAATGAATTATGAGTGAAGACCTGGAAACACTATCCTTAAGTTTTCAATATTTTAACGTATTCATTTTCTTATAGTTTATTTTCTTTTTTTTTTTAGATATTGTTGATTTGATTCATGACAAGAGTCACAAGTTTGTGCTTTTCTAGTAGGATAACACCTTTACTTAATCACATGTATTCGTGTGTCAAATTAGTTGAGTTAAAGATGAAAGGGTTGAGTAATCCATTAGGTCAAATAAGAAGGAAAAGCATGTTTGAACAACGGAAAATTCAGGTGCACCGTTGGGAATTTGGAGAAGACCCGACCTACACTTGACGGTTTGGGCTAACCGTCACCGTTAGGTCAGGTTTAGAAACTAATTGTCACAATTGGGCCTAACCGTGATGGTTAGGCTTCAGAGAATGTTCTGCACTTCGAGATTTGGTTAATTATTAGGAGTGGGAGTGGGAGAGTGTTTTTTTTAGAGTTGGGTTTTTAGGGTTTTGGTGGTGGTGTATATGTCACGGTTTGGCCAAACCGTGACATATTGGCTATAATATTTAATTTTTTAATCATACTAGTTTGTGTTTATTTTTATTTTATTACACGGTTGAACCTAATCCTGACATACGAGTAGTTTTATTTAATTGGTGTTTTGTGCTTATTTTTATTTTATCATATTACGAGTACTTTTTCTATTTGATCGTCATCACTTAGCGTCGTCGAAAACTATGAAAACGAATATTCACATTATCATAAACATCGGTTGTGTTTTTTATTTTATCAAATTAGGAGTTTGTATTTTTGTGACATTATGACTTTGTATATAAAAATGACTATAGGAATTATCATAAACATTATATACAAATATATAACAAGTTCGTTCATACGTATACCATTAACATTATCAAAATTACGAACATTGTATATAATTACCATTACAATTAACCAAACAAACACAACCAAATATAGAAGCGTAATAAATACAACAAAAGCATTATAACTAAAGTTGCATATATAAATATAACGAGTTTGTACATACAAAAATAAACAAAATACAAACAAAATATCTATCTAACCCGCCATGTAAGCATATCTGTCATCACTTGACCCGCCTGTGCCAGAGGTGCTAGCACCGCCATGCCCTAACCGTCTGGGTGGCGACGACAACAATGACGTACCGTAGGCCACATAGTCTACGGCCATGTTCTGGATAACCCACTCCATCGTATCCTCCATATGCGTGAGGTGGTGCTCGATGTGAATGACCCGGTCGTCCATGCTCGTGACCCGAGCCTGCGTGTCCTGAAGCATATCTACTATATGAGCAGGGAACCACACAACAAGGTACATGCGCTGAGGATGTTGTGATAGGTCCTTGTCAGCCGGCGGATTAATGGGCTCATCCTCTCCGCCACTAACTAGCTGGTGAACCTACTGAACCTTGAGCCCGGCCTGTAAGGCCCCGCTCCCGGGTACCTCACAGTTGGTCATTCATAGCACTAAATATACGTAATACAATACATAAAAACATTGCAGCGGAAGTGATTAACAAAAACCATTTGTTACTATTAACAAATATTGTTGTTAAGCAATACAATGGGGTTTGAGATACAAAAGAATTGTTTAATTTCATTATAAAACAACAATATCATAAGTGGTGAATGGATGTCAGTCTTGCCCCGTCGAGTAGCTTCACCCTCGTGTCATCCTCAGCAATGATTACTTGCCAACTGAAAATGTATAAAAGTCAGCGTTGCTGAGTGAGTTCTAGTTTTAAAAGCGTTAAAATACCTTATATAATTTATATATGAAAATACTCTTTTCAATAAAATACTTTCTTTGCTTTCGTACATGAACACACATCATATATATACATCAAGGTAATACTTTCTTTCTTTCATTACTGTACGCATTTGTTCATTTCGTAATTTTATGATTATCTTTCATTTTCTTATGGATCAATATACAATACCCTGAACATTATGCACGAAGCTGATGCTGGGCCTGTGGTCTATAAATAGACCACGAGCATTGTGCACTAAGCTGACCCAGTCACCTAGTAACACACAAGTCACACAATAATAATTATTAAGGAACATAAGAACAACTTATAATCATGCATAATAATAACAATTAAAACCGTAAAGTCAAACTAGGGTCAAACCCTAATCATTCTGTTTTCTAAAAAATTCCCAGAACAACACTAAGTGTTAGACGCATGAGAACTATGCAGGCGTATTACAACTATACGGGCGCATGAGCCTATACTTAGGCATTTCAACACTTTGGTGCATGAGCCTTTTGGGCGCATGGGCACTATTTGGGCGCATGGGATATACTTAGGCGCCTGAGCTTAGAACTTAGGTGCATGAGCTATTGTTCAGGGCATGGACTTACACTGAATTTCTAAGGCATAATTTGGGCGCATGGGGTACTGTTTAGGCACATGAACCCTATTTGGGCGCATGACCCTACTTAGAACTTTTCTAAGGCAATTTTAGGCGCATTGGTCTTATTTGGGCGCATGACCAACCTGTTTGGTATGTTCCTAACACATTTTCAGTTCCAAGCATCATATCAACCTATTCTACGGTTACATATATATAAATCATAAAAACATTTCTAATACATTTCCAGCCCTAAAAAAGTTAAAACATGTAAAAAGATGGGGTCTAGAACTCACCTTGTGCAGCAAACAAGCACCACTCTCCCAAACTTGTTTGTTCACAAATTCAAGCACCTGAAACAACCCAAGCAACACCAAACACACAAAAGCGAACACATAAGAACACATACTTTTGACTTTATGGTTGAACCCAACCAAAACCGAGCAATTAAACATCAAAAACACTTAACTAGCCAAGAACAGATCCTCTCTCTCTCTCTAGAACAGATCCTCTTTTTGTCTAATATCACCCTAACATACGGGTGTCCTGCACCTCCTCCCGTATAGCTACTCGTAATGTGGCATACCAATGCTGGCATGATAACTATTATTATACAAGAATTCTACTAATGGTAAGTGATCGTCCTAACTTTCTCCAAAATCGATCACGCATGCTCGAAGCATATCCTTGAATGCTAGGATCGTCCTCTCAAACTGGTCGTCCGTCTGAGGATGATAGGTCATGCCAATGTGTAGCCTCGTCCCCATCGCGTCATGGAATCTCTTCCAAAACTTTGATGTAAACCGAGTGTCACGATCCGACACAATAGACACCGACTACCATGACGAGCTACAATCTCCTTGATGAAAAGATCCGCTAATCTCTCGGATGAATACGTCTCGCTGATCGGTAAGAAGTGAGCACTCTTGGTTTGACGATCAAGAATCACTCAGATGGTATCGTACCCCCTTGCCATGCGGGGTAATTTCGTAATGAAGTCCATGGTGATCTGCTCCCACTTCCACTCAGGTATATCCAATGGTTGGATCTTCCCATATGGTTAGATCTTCCCGTATGGTTGGATCTTCCCGTATGGTTTCTGATGTTTTGTCTTCACTTGCAAACAAGTAAGGCACTTACTCACGTACTCTTCCACGCCTCGTTTCATACCCGGCCACCAGTAGTCCTCCTTCATGTCTTGATACATCTTGGTAGAACCACGATGAAGGGAGTATCGAGTTTTATGAGCTTCATCCATAATCTGCCCCCGTAGGTCTCCGTAACGGGGTATCCACATTCGGCCGTTTTGGGTTCTAACACCGTGAGTGTTCTCACCCAACTCTGCGACTAACCCTCTCATTCTTTCATAGTTAAGGTGATCTTCTTTCAACGCCTCATCTTGAAATTCTTTCACCTGTGTCATCACATCAACGGTCATAAGCAACTGATAAGCCTTCACCAAATCGGCTCGGGTCTCTCCTTTCGGCTAAGGGCATCAGCCACCACCTTGGCCTTACCCATATGGTAGTGGATCTCACAGTCATAATATTTGATGAGCTCTAACCATCTCCTCTGCCTCATGTTGAGATCCTTTTGCTCGAAGAAATACTTTAAGCTCTTTTGATCTGTGAAGATTGTGCACTTCGTCCCATATAGGTAGTGCCTCCAAATCTTCCATGTGAATACCAATGTTGCAAGCTTTAAGGCATGAGTAGGGTAGTTGACTTTGTAGGTCTTCAGCTATCGGGATGTGTAGTCAATTACCCTTCCATGTTGCATTAACACAACCTAATCCCGAGTAAGAAGCATCCGAATATACCACTAAGTTTTCACTCCCTTCGGGTAATGTCAAGACAGGAGTTTGAGTCAATTCGTTTTTAACTCCTCAAAAGCACACTCCTGTTCTCGACCCCATACAAATTTCACATCCTTGCGAGTCAATTTAGTCAAAGGTTAGGTTATCTTGGAGAAGTCTTGGATGAATCTCCTGTAATAACCCGCCAAACCTAAGAAACTACGGATCTCGGATGGCGTCTTTGGATACTTCCATTGCATCACCGCCTCAACCTTTGATGGGTCCACCGTGATTCCTTCAATATTTACCACGTGACCCAGAAATTGAACTTCGCGCAACTAGAAAACACACTTAGAGAATTTAGCATATAACTTCTCCCTTCTGAGTGTCTCCAACACATCGCATAGGTGGCTGGCATGTTCTTCCTTGCTCTTTGAATAAATCAGGATATCTTCAATGAACACAACCACTGATTTATCTAACATGGGCCGACACACTCGATTCATCAAATCCATAAAGGCAGCTGGCGCGTTGGTCAAACCAAAAGACATGACGAGAAACTCGTAGTGTCCATAACGCGTGCGAAAAGCCATCTTAGGAATGTCTCGCTCCATCACCTTCAATTGATGGTAACCAGATCAAAGATCAATCCTCGAGAACCAGCTACCACCTTGCAGCTGATCAAACAAGTCATCAATCTCATAGCGGATACCGATTCTTCACCGTCAGCTTATTTAGCTCTTGGTAGTCGATGCACATCCGTATACTACCGTCCTTCTTCTTCACAAACAATGCCGGAGAACCCCAAGAAAAGATACTCGGTAGGATAAACCATTTATTAATCGGCTCCTGCAGTTTAGCCATTAGTTCTTTCATCTCAATAGGAGCTAATCAATACGGCGCCTTGGCAACGGGTTGAGCACCGGGCATCAAATCAATCTGGAACTCAATTTCACGATCCAGTGGCACACCTGGTAAGTCTTCTAAAAACATGTCTGCGAAATCACGCACCACTGGTACATCGGATAGTTGTAGTACATACGCGTCCATATCTTTCACGTAGGCCAGATAAGGGCTACATCCACATCTTATGCACTTCCCCGCCACCGCCATCGAAATCACCTTCAGGATCGTAGTAACGCGATCTCCGTAAACCGTCACTGAACTTCCATCTGGCGCAACTAGTCAAATCATATTCTTGCGACATACGATGTTCGCCTCATAGGTTGCTAACCAATCCATCCCTAGTACTACATCAAATCCACCTAGGGGCATCACATCGCCTTCTAGTTCTACGGCATAGTCCTCTATCATATCAGTAATTCTTATGGACTTACCAATCGCAGTTTCTACATCGAATGGCTCACTAATACTCCTACTACTAAAAGATAACTTATAACAGAAAGTAGTAGAAATAAAACTCCTACTAGCACCATAATCAAATAGTACAGAGGCACAAGTTTGGTTTACTAGAAACATAGCTGACATAACATCGGGGTCCACTTTGGCTTCCTCCCGGGTCATCGTGAAAGCTCTAGCACTTGCCCTCTGCCCTCCTTCTTTAGCCTTCTTCTTTGCCCCAGAACTCACAGCCCTTTGCTTCTTATAGTCCTTGCTTACATGGCCCTCCTTGCCACAAGTATAACACCTCGGCACTCTACAGTCTCTAGCAATATGGTCAGGCTTTCCACACTTGAAGCATACATTCAATCCCAACCTACACTCACCGGTATGCTCCCTTCCACATTTACCGCACTTCCTCAGTCCCAAGCTTGATGACACCCTCCGATCATCCACCTTCTTTTTTTTGTTGTTTGGAGCGAAACCACCACGTCCAAACATCTTCCCATTCTAGTTCTTATCACCACCACTCGTCTTCTTCACCTCCACCACCGTCTCCTCCCGCTCATCATACAACCTACCTGCCAGGTCTACAACCGATTGAAAGGTACCTGGCAGAGCAGCGATCAAGTGCCTGCAAATATCAGTCGACAATCCCTGGATGTACCTCTTGATCTTCCTCGACACTGGCGTCACCTGATCATGCACCAGCCTTTAAATTTGGTGGTGTATTGCTGGTGGGTCATGGTTCTCACCTCAAGTTATAGGAACTCCCTCTCGATCTTGTTAAGTTCCCGGTGAGGACGGAATTCATCGGTCACCAACTTCTTCAACTCTCTCCATTGTATCTTCCTGATGGCTCTGGCACCCTCAGCTTGGACAATGTTGTCCCACCAACACAACACTGAGTCGACAAAAGAGTGAGTAGCGAACTTCACCTTCTGGTCTTCACGACACTCACTAATCTCTAGCATCGCTTCTATCTCCCTCACCCAGCGGTGTGCAGCACCAGCATTACTGTTGCCATAGAAGGTCGGGGGCTTACACCGTTGGAATGCCCCATAACTGCACCCGTTAGCCGTCACCCCTACAGAAGCATCCTCCTCATCACTGGACAACACTGTATTAGACTCAAGTTGTTCCTCCTCCCCCTTTCTCTCCTTTCTCGTTGATCCTTTCTTATTCTCCTTCTCCTTTCTCTCTTCACTCCTCACTGCCCTGATAACTTCGGTCACCACAGACGGTAAGATTGTCTGCATGACCTGGTGCACCTTATCAGCAATCACCTCCCTAGCTGAGGCGATCAAACTAGCATTCACATTCTCCTCACTCCAACCATGAATCTCAGGGTTCTCATGAGCTATCTCGGTAACCTTAGCACCACTCCTGGTAACACGTGGCCCAGCACAACGTCCAGCATGACCTCTGACTCTAGAAGCTTTCGAAGACTTCTGTCCAGCCATCCTCTAAACGCTATAAGATTCAAATACTAACACAGTCATTCAAGGTAATAGCTCAGTTCATGTTAAGTATAGTAAGTCCCTAATGACAATGGCCAGTTGTGATTAGCCACTTACTTTACTCTTCACACCACAATCATTCCCTATCCTGACTATATCAATATCTAAATCTACTAATAACACACAAGTCAAATAGCACACGCATATAATATTGGTTAACTTTAAGAAAAGAAATACCTGATAGCACGTAGCTACTCGGGCTGACATCCCTCCATTCGTCCCATTTTCAGTTTAAGTTAAGGTTTTTGAAAATATTTACCCAGTTCTCTTAAACTTTGGCTCTGATACCAACTTGTAAGGCTCTGCTCCCGGGCACCTCACAGTTGGTCATTCATATCACTAAATATACGTAATACAATACATAAAAACATTACAGCGGAAGTCATTAACAAAAACCAATTGTTACTATTAACAAATACTGTTGTTAAGCAACACAATGGGGTTTGAGATACAAAAGAATTGTTTAATTGCATTACAAAACAACAATATCATAAGTAGTGAATGGATGTCAGTCCTGCCCCGCTGAGTAGCTTCACCCTCATGCCTTTCTCAGCAATGATTACCTGCCAACTAAAAATGTATAAAAGTCAGTGTTGCTAAGTGAGTTCTAGTTTTAAAAGTGTTAAAATACCTTATATAATTTATATATGAAAATACTCTTTTTAATAAAATACTTTCTTTTCTTTCATACGTGTGCACACATCATCTATATATACATCAAGGTAATACTTTCTTTCTTTCATTACTGTACGCATTCGTTCATTTCGTACTTTTATGATTATCTTTCACTTTCTTATGGATCAATGTACAATACCCCGAACATTATGCACGAAGCTAATGTTGGGCCTGTGGTCTATAAATAGACCACGAACATTGTGCACCAAGCTGACCCAGTCACCTAAGGCATGCTACAAGGGTCCCTGTCAGTCTCAATGACTGACCCTGCATGCATCCTTCGGGTTAGCTAAACCGCATATAGTTGAGCTAACGATAACATGGCCGTGCACCTCCCATACATTTGCTTGCAAGACTTGCATTCTTTTATTTATGTTCAACTTTTCTTTATCATTAATCTTTTACATTTATTAATGATAATACTTTATGTATATGTTCATAAACACACCACGTAAAGTCACACAATAATAATTATTAAGGAACATAAGAACAACTAATAATCATGCATAATAATAACAATTATAACCCTAAAGTCAAACTAGGGTCAAACCCTAATCATTCTGTTTTCTTAAAAATTCCCAGAAAAACTCTAAGTGTTAGACGCATGAGAACTATGCCGGCGCATGAGGCCTGTTTAGGCGCATTACAACTATGCGGGAGCATGAGCCTACACTTAGGCATTTCAACAATTAGGTGCATGAGCCTTTTGGACGCATAGGCACTATTTGGGCGCATGGGATATACTTAGGCGCCTGAGCTTAAAACTTAGGCGCATGAGCTACTGTTCAGGCGCATGGACTTACACAGAATTTCTAAGGCATAATTTGGGTGCATTGGGTACTGTTTGGACGCATGAACCCTATTTGGGCGTATGACCCTACTTAGAACTTTTCTAAGGCAATTTTAGGCGCATGGGCCTTATTTGGGCGCATGACCAACCTGTTTGGTATGTTCCTAACACATTTCAGTCCCAAATATCGTATCAACCTATTCTAAGCTTGTTATAACTATTCTAAGCTTAATCGCCATATAAACAACCATAGAACCACATCATACAAGCCTACTTACATATGGTCACATATATATAAATCATAAAAAGATTTTTGATACATTTTCAGACCCAAAAAGAGTTAAAACATTTAAAAAGATGGGGTCTAGAACTCATCTTGTGTAGCAAACAAGCACCACTCTCCCAAACTTGTTTGTTCATGAATTCAAGCACCTAAAACAACCCAAGCAACACCAAAACACACAAAACCGAACACATAAGAACACATACTTTCGACTTTATGGTCGAACCCAACCAAAACCGAGCAATTAAACATCAAAAACACTTAACTAGCCAAGAACAGCTCCTCTCTCTCTCTCTAGAACCAAAAGTTTCAGCTTTCTTCTCTTCTTATGCTATTTTTGGTCGACAAAAGCAGATGGGATTGGCTAGTATGCGCGGCCATGCCCATATTATATTATAATAATTTAACTTTTGTACCTTTTACACAAAACCCCCCATCCACTTTTGTTCTTTTATCTTTCTTTGAAGATACTTCCCCTTTTCTTTTCTTATTATTGTTTTTTCTTTTATTTGTCTAGGATTTCGGTGGTTACACGGCCCCTACAACTCGGGCGGGTCCACCAGCGGCGCGAGCACCCATGCCACAAGCTCATGGAATCTCTGCACCAAGTGCCACATGCCATCCCCAAACGTACAGGTGATCCTCATCTTGGTAGCGGTGGTCGGTCCCAACAGGCGCATAGGAGTCGCAGGCAGTGGAAGCTGGAACATGGCATGCTCGTATCCAAGGCTCCGAGCGATCTGTGCCACGATGTTGCCGCCTACGAACGCCCCTTGCGCCTGCCTATGATAGTAACAGGCAAAGTAATCCGCAATAGCATGCGTAAGGTGGTAGTGTCGGTGTGTGAGTAGACACCGAAGAAAAAGTGGTCGGCGGTGTTGATGTTTATTAAAAAAATATCTCAAAACGTCACGATTTGGCCAAACCATGAAATTTATTTTCTTTTTACACAATACAATTAGATGTTTATTATTTTTATTATAAAAAGTATTATTATTATTATAAGAGTTTAATAATATTAATATTATTTTTATTTTTATTAGAGTATATTATTATATTATTATTATTATTATTATTATTATTATTATTATTATTATTATTTTTTATAATAATAATAATAATAATAATAATAATAATAATAATAATAATAATTATTATTATTATTATTATTATTAT
>BJCO01003627.1:0-10356 GCA_018326465.1 Flaveria floridana
TTAAAAAGGACATTAAAAGGGCTATTTAAACAGATCGTTATAGTTCATTTAATACTTTTCAAATTTGAGAGACTCTATAGTGCGACGAGCGAAAACACCATTCCTACTGTTCTTCATCTATCTTCAAATTCATCAACATCATTCGAATTTCAGTGTTCATTCATATTGCCTATATTTTGATTCTATACCATCGTAGTATAAAAAACAAGGTGATTCTCACATGCATTCTTATGAACACATTTCAAAATTCAGAACCCTAGAACTTAAATAATCTCAAAACAACCACATACTAAGGATTGATAGACATTTCCGAGTTCAATGACACAAATGATCTTGAAAATCGACACAAACAAGTGATTTTTAAAACCCTAATTAACATTTGGATGAACAGGGGATCATCAAAACTGAAAATGTTGACCTTAAAACTTATGGTTGAATGTAAAAAGGGATTTTAATCAGAAAAACCAACTTCAAAAATAATAGATAATGCATAATAAAACAGTTCATACGTTGCAAAATCAAGAATAGGTCAAATCTCTATGAAACAGTACCTTTGATTGCTTAATTTTGACCATTCAAAAGTCAAAACTAAAATAATCAGCTTGATTTCACCAATGTAATTGATGATTTATTATCCATATCTAACTCATATGCATCTTGTGCAGAATCTAATGGCTAACCTTACATGGAGCAAGCTCCATAATGTTAGTGGTTTTCTTGACCTTGATATTCATGAGGCAGAAGGTTTAAGAGACATGATAAGATTCATCTTGACTACTAGAGTGGCTCATGCTGTTACTGTCAGACCAGTTATCTATGAGAACTTCATAAGATCATTCTGGGGAACTGCTGAAGTAACAGATATAGATGGTGTAAAGACTCTTTTAGGAAGAATCACTGAAGATCACACTCTAGCCATCACTGAGCAAACTGTGAGACACTGTCTACAGTTTGGTGATGATGTAGACACTCCATTAGAACTGGATGATGATGAGATTATGACCATCTTTGCTAACATTGGCTATGAAGGAGGATATGAGGGAAAGCAGATTGTTAAAGTGTTGGTGGACTTGCAATGGAGATTCCTAATTCACATCTTCCAACACTGCTTGTCCAAAAGGAAGACTGGTTGGAATGACATTCTGTCACTACATCACCAGCCATATGTGCTCTATGCATAAACCAACCATTCAACATGTCAGCCTATGTTTTCAATGGTTTGGTCTCTAACATCCAAGAGGGTAGAAGACACATGTTTCTGATGTATTAAAGATTTCTTCAATGCTTTATCAATGAAGCATTTCCTGATATAGTGCCTGTAGGACCAGTGATGGATATTCCTCACTACAATGCAAAGCCCTACAATTACTTAAAGAAGAGAGATCCCAGGAATTTTTACAGTGGCATATTCTTTCCTCTACTACAATGGATGCTTCAACAGATCAACCAAGATGAGAATATAGAGGAACAAGAACAAGATGCTCCTGTGGATGAGCCTGTACAAGAAGAAGAGCAAGCTGCTCCTAGTCAACACAATGTTGATGAGCAAGCTGGCATTGCTAAAGAAGGACAGAGTCCAGTGTCACCATAAGTTATTGGTGGTGGTGATCTTCACACTGGACCTTCTATTCATGCAGCTGATATAGACTAACCATTTATGCCTACACCAATACCATCACCTCAAAGATCACCAATCCCATTTCCACAAACACAACCAATCATCTCTCCACGTTATCTCCCATACACTTACCCCATATATCACCCATTCACTCACCCCGTATTTCACCAATTTATCATTCACCTACATCTCCCATTCCATCTTCACCCACTACTGCTGAGCCTGCTGAGTTTTGGTGATTCTGCCAACTCTTCAGAGGAATCCAAATCATCATTTGATAAGGAGGATCATCCAATGTAGATTCCTATGAGGCAAGTGACTTCCGAAGCAGCTCCCTCTGAGAGTTTTGCTGAATCAGAGGCAAATAGGCCTGATGAGAAAAATGAAATGATCTCTGAGCTTCTGAAGAAAGTAGCAGAGATAGAAAATCTCCTGAATAGAAGATCTGGTATCATTCAAGACAGACTTCTAGAGTTAGATGAGAAAGAGAAAGAATTGAAGGATCTAAAAGAAAAGTATGACTTTGAAATGAAAGAAAAAGATAATGAGATTAAAGAATTAAAGGTTGATCTTCAACATTCTAGGGATGAAATCAGTGGTCATATGGACACTTTGACCATCCAAACCATTGCTATGGAAGAACAAGAAGAACAGTTGAAAGAACAATCAGAGATAATCATTGATATGCAAAAACATATAGAAACTCTTAACAAGAGAGTTTCTGAGTTGAAATTTTTGATCATGATAAAACAAGAAATGGAAAAGAAGAATGATGATCAGGGAGATGAGGATGAAGTGGAGAAGAAGAGAGATGATGATAAAGATGCTAGTAATAAAAGTTCATCAAGAGAAAGTGATGATGACTCTTCTCCTATCAAAAAGATGAAAACCACTTAGACTGTAAAGAAGCTGAGTCTAGTGGAACAAAGCACAAAGAACAGAGTATGGCCATGGTAGTATACTCAAGTAGACACACTAAAGAATCAAAAGTTGATGAAACTGAATTCAGTGAAATGATCAAAGCCCTTGATAGCTTCATAGCTGAGGAATTCATCATTGATGATGAATTTTGGGACTTTATTGGAGATCAAAGACAATCTACTGAGCCTATTGTTATGATTCCTCAATCTCCAGTACCTTCGGAAAGGGAGTTGAGACTGCAGATTGTACCTGCCACTACTTTAACTGATGAGCAAAAAGAGATCATCAGACATCTTTGTGAAGAACAATAACAATAAGAAAAATCAGTAGTAACAGTTCAAGAAACAGAACAGAAAGCTACTGAATTAGTACAAAAGGCTGCTGAAGATGTGCAAAAAGAAGCTGAAATTTCTGAGTCTTCATCTGATCCAATTGTACACACGTATACCAGAAAGAGAAAATATCTTTCTTAAAAAGCCAAAGGGAAAAGACCCATAGAAGAAGAAGAACCAATAAAGAAGAAACAAAAAGATGATCCTCGTAACCTTGCAGCCATTGCTGAATTTTTGGATGAACATGAAAAGGCCGAGGCATAACTGAAAAAGAAAGCAGAATTTAATGATCTAGAAAAAGGAGAGATAAAGGGAGACTATATGGTTGATGAACCAATAGCAAGAGAAAGCCCTGTAAAGGTTGAGTCTTCTGTTCAAGAGATGGTGGAAAAGGCTCAAACAGATGATTTGATAGTGAAGGCTATGTTTCTCATCATTCATGGTTATGATGAAGATGAGGTATTTGGGATGACTTATAAAGGAATGATAGCAGAAGAAGTAAAGTTAAACAAACTACTTGACCCTTCATATGTCACTGAGTATGAAAGGGCTCAAGCATATAAGTCACAAGTAGTTCACTCAACCTCAAAAGCCAAACAGTCTGAAGGTCCTCAATCATATATCGTGATCCCTATTCCATGACTGAGAGGGAAATGAAGGATTATCTCTTTGAACAAGGTTTCACCAAGAGAAAGCTTGGAAACATAAAGACTAACTCCTTAAGGGCTGCCATGTTAAGACTGATAAACGAAAAGAAAGATAGGCTGAAAAAGCTTTAGGAAGAGACAGTAAGGCCGAAACCAAGATCAAGGGTATCAGCCCAAGACATCCAACTCACACACAAAGATAGTAATTCCTTGGCACCTGTACTTCACAGAAATCCTGAGTGGTTTGTAGAGCCTTCTTAACTAAATCTTCAAGAGGGTCTCACCACTTCAGAGATGATCAAAGGTGTATCTACTCCCAAAGGCAAAGTGGATCACAAAATTATTGCCTGGAAGTATGATAGTGATTGGAGTATGTTCATGATAAAAAGCATCTCAGGGTTAGTTCAGTTCTTCACAGAGTACTCTGCTCTAGTGAACTCCCTGGAGATACTTGATTTGAAGGAAATAGCCAACTTAGAGATCACAAGGCTATGTTTTGAGGGTATGAGTTTGAAGATATTCTAAAGATGTTCAAAAGGGCAAACAACTTCAAATAACTAAAGGCTATCTGTATGAGGAAAGATACATCCTTCATCAACCCTCTTGAGAAGAAGAAAAGGACCAAGGAGGCTGAAGAAGTGGTATTTCTAGAGTTCAAGGTAAAGCCCACAGGGTCTCAGAAGTGAAAGATGGTGGCAGGTACTCACACCTCTAAGCCAATCTTTAATGTCTTTTATGATGAGAAGACTTATGAGTTGGTGATTGAAAGGAGGTAAGGAGGAAAGGAGGGTGCTGAAATTAAATTATTTAGTGGATATAAGGTAAGATTGCTTGATGAATCCTATATCCAGTACATTTACACAAGGCACTTCAGGGATATCAGCAACAAGCTTGGAGAAGCTAATATGCTCTTCTTTCTCAAGTGTATCAAACTCTTGAAGATAGCCTATAATAGAATTAAAAACAAGAGAGAAGAGAGGAGGAAGAAGAAGACTCTTTTACAGTTGGGTAACATTGTGAAGGTGGAAGTAGATGTGGAAGGTTCCTTGTTGATATTTAGAGATGGGTTGTCCACAGTGTCAATATGGGAACCCATATCTCTATAGAAGCTACCTATTGAAGCCATCTATACTATGAGCCAATTAAAGATCCATGTGTTGAGCAGAGAAAAGTTGGCTGAGGCAAGACAATTCTCCAACATGATCAAAGCCATCTAGGATCCCTCTTACATAGACCCAGCTCCAGATACATCTCCTCCTACTACTCAAGACCCAGTAGAATCATCATAACCTCATCCACCATCAAAATCTTGAAGTTCCTAGGCTGTATAATCCTTAGGGGGAGTATTGTTGGACCCTGAAAGGATCATACATGCCAATTAAAGTGTTGGATGATAGTTGTTCTGCTAGAAATCTCCCCAAGTCCAAGAACCAATGCGGATGAAGAATCTGCATTAACAAAAGAAGACCAAGTGTCGGCTATCCGCATTTGTGTATGCGGATGACCAAAGAACAAATGCTGACAAGTACCTGTTCTTCCGCATTAATAGATGCGGACAGTCGAACAAATGCTGACAAGGAAGTGTACATCCGCATTAGTTAATACGGATGCTCAGCAACAAATGTGCCAAGTGTTTGTTCATCCGCATTTGTCAATGCTGATGACCAAACACTAATGCGATAGAAGAAAAAAAAATGCTGATGAAGATCAACACATCTGTATTAGTTAATGCGGATGAACAATAACAAATGCTGATGAAGACTTTTTGTACTTAGCTTAGATTATAGTATAGGGGTAATTTAGTATTTTGTAAAGGCTTCCTCTCAGCCTATAAATAGAATAGAAATCCTCGTATGTGAGGTGACTGAGGATAGACAGAGAATAGACACTCAGAATATTTTGTTTTATCTTATGTTCAAGAGGTGTATTGTTACTGTGGATTGCTAAAACCCTAACATTTTCTGAAACCACTCATCTTAATCAATACAAAGAGCATTTATGAGTATTTCATGCATTGAATGTTCTATGATTGTTTGATTCCGCCTTACAATCATTGACTCAATCATCATATTTGATCCTTGTTGATTCACATCAACAGAGAATATCATTCTCACAACCCAGTCAATAAGTGATTAGTGGATAAAGTAAGGTCAATCATACCCGCATGGAGAAGCTCCATATAGTCTGTCAGTAAAGTAGTTGACTTTACTGACAGGGACCCTACTTTTGTCCACTAGTCATAGTTGGTTCTTCCGAAGCTAAGTATACTTCGGAAGACATGAAGTCTTCCGAACTTACTTTGGCTTTGGAAGAAACAACTTCTTCTAAATCAGCTGCTCCTTGTCTTGGTCTTCATTATACTTCCGAAGAGTAAGTCTCTTCGGAAGTTCTTCTTGCTTGACTTCGGAAGACTCTTGACTTAGCTTCAGAAATGCAGCATTGTCTTCGAAAGTTCATTGTAGATGTACCCAAATAAAACTAAGTATTAGGTTTTGGTTGCACCAGCCTCATCAGACCCAACAATCATAGTCAATCATCAAAATGAAATTAAAGTCCCATAACCCGGGAACAAGTAAACAGATATCATGATCTAAAAAATAATCCTAAAACATAATTGTCAGAAACACCCAACAAGTTTAAAATGCAATTCCTATAGTCATCGCCAAGGCAACATCCCTAGATATCCTCTGTTAGATCAAGAGTCAATATGCCTAGATTCATTGTATAGGCTTAGAACTTTAATCATCTTTTTGTAATCAACTCTTGTACATATTTATTCTTTTGTATGCAACATATGTACAGGTTAACCCAATACCTATATGTTGATTTATATGTGTGATTGTAGGAAGAACATCATACACAATCAATTTTGAAAATTGACTAAGTGTAAGAACTATCTACGAATGAACAGAATGTTCTTCCGTAGATATTCTAACAAACAACAAGGAATTGTGCATCCGAGGACCTTCTATGGAATAACAACTTGCTGCGGATGAAGTC
The DNA here is from genome assembly GCA_018326465.1 of Flaveria floridana. Lineage (NCBI taxonomy): Eukaryota > Viridiplantae > Streptophyta > Magnoliopsida > Asterales > Asteraceae > Flaveria > Flaveria floridana. The sequence continues at coordinate 6,519 of BJCO01003627.1, forward strand.
CCAAGTGACTGACTCCTATGGAAGACTAAAGTCCTATGGAAGGCTAAAGTCCTACGGAAGACCAAAGTCCTACGGAAGACCAAAACACTTGCATGTACTTCACCAAGTACATCAAGTCAACAAGTAAATCTCACTAAAGTGATGTCACAAAGTCAACATCTGTGGACAACTTCATTTTAGTTAGAAATTGTTACATCAACAATATTCCTTGAGTAACTTCCTTACCTCGAAAAGAAAGTTACCGTTACCCTAAAAAGTAAATCCCTACGCCTATAAATAGAAGGCATAGGTGCACACTTTTAGGTACTTATTGCTACTGATTATAACCTAATAACAAACCCTAGCAACCATCATAGCAACCATAACAATACACACCAATACATCATTAGAACCATAGCAATCAATAATAGTAATCAATCATTATTTGTGAAATTCATATTTATGGAAAATATTCAATCAAATTTATTTGTTCATTTATTAGGTTTATCTGCTTTGCATTTCTATGATGTGTTCTTCATTGATTAATATTACAATTGTTATTTCTTCATCAATTAGCAAATAACGAGTAGTGATAATTCTGCAATCACTATTCGTGCAATCTAACATGATAATTCCGTGTTTCGATCCTTGGAATCATATCTTAATGATTGTTACCTAAAAAGACAAGGTCAAAAGGGTCAACATACTGTTGGTGAGTTCGCAGGTTTAAACAATAAGCAAAACTTGATGTTGTGTAATAGTTTAGTAGGACGTGGTGCATATAGTTATAGCAAAAATATCACATGTAAACATGAGTCTCACAACTAAACCTACGACGTACACATAGATCTTGTCGGAACATATTCACCCTAGGGCCCGTTTGTAGCCACTATCAGTCCCAACTAGTATACTAACAAACAAGGGTGCGGGTGTAAACCCAATAGTACTATCAATACCTGTCTGTCGGCTCCACCACCGGAGTTAAATAGTTTTGAATGAAGAACCACATAGAAAACCTCATGCATGTACGAGATGTTAACTTACAAACAGTAAACACACAGTCCCAAAGATTAAAAGAGTTCACAACATAAAAAGATGAGCATACTCTTCCCCCTAGGTTTATAAATAATTAAAATAAAAATGGGGCCACAAAACTCACCTTGAGCAAAGACGAGATAAAGCAAACAAAAGGGCTTCAAAGGACGCGAACAACGAACAAACAAACACCTATAATAATTATAGTTAAATATTTCAACACGTTCGATGAGAAAAGGTACATTCGGTCGGTTTCTGGTCGGATTGGGTTCGACACGCAACATGCACCCAAATAGATATATATATACAACACACCTTATACTAATAACATTCATAATATTGATAGTAATACTAATAAAGATATTATTATTATTTAAATAATAATAATAATAATAATAATAATAATAATAATAATAATATCAAAAATATTAATTACAATCATCATAATAATAACAACAATACAACCTACACACACTACTAGCACACATAAAAACACACCCATAAACTCATGCACACATCCATAATATACATATTCACCCATACACACACACTTAAATATATATACAGTTTATATATATATATATATATATATATATATATGTATATATATATAGTGTGTATATATATAAATACACCCACATTATTTCACACACAATGCCCATACTTACGCATTTCATGCACCTACACAACACATCATGGTTCACACACCCACATTGCACACCCCGGATTCAATATATACATATATACGACCAAACACATGTATCGGACAAGGACCAACACACTCTCGACCCAAACACGCACACTACACATACCGACACACGCACTACACATATTAACACACACACCCTCATAATACACACACCATATACATGAGACACACACACACTAATAATACATATACATACACCAAAACACACCCACATCTATCACGCGCACAGTAGCCTTCGACTGCTGTATTTTGTTCCTCTTTGTACGACACACACACACCATCGGATTCTCAAACCCACGCACCCCCATAGAAACACAATACACATACACACATACAGTCGGCTACTCACACACACCGCGGCAGAATCGCGCACCCGAATACCACGAATAAGACATGATTAGGGATAGCAAAACGAATTAATTATGTAAAATAAATAATACATAAGGAGAGTTAATGAGCTTCGCGTCAATTAACGTTCCTGAAGTGATGGATGTCACAGTATCCCCCAGTTGAGAGAATTTCATCTCGAAATTCAGCTGAATATAGATCATCAGGCTTTATCCACAAACAGATACGAAGATTTAAGTTTTATGTTGTCTTCCCGTTCCTCGTAAATTCTGGACCTCGCTTAGAGTTCCATCTCACTCTAACAATTGGGATCTTGCTACGCTTCAATCGCTTAACTTCCCGATCCATAATTTCTATCGGTTCATCCACAAAATGAAGTCTCTCATCAATCTTGATTTCCTCAATCAGAACATGGAGAGATCCATCGGCTAAAAATTTCTTAAGGTTTGATACGTGGAATGTATCATGCACACCACTAAACTCTTGGGGTAAATTTAATCGATAAGCGACAGAACCAATTCTTTCAGTGATCTCGAATGGTCCAACATCATACCTCAAAGCTAACTTTCCTTCATTCCGAATCGTACGATCCCCTTCCAAGGAGAAACATTCAACAAGACACGATCACCCGCGCTAAATTCTAAAGGGGTCCGCCGGTTATTGACATAACTTTTTTGGCGGTCACTAGCTGCCTTAAGTCTACCCTTGATTTGGAATATCTTATCAGTCTTTCTTGGATGATCTCTGGACCTGTCAGTTGGCTTTCACCTTTCTCAGTCTAACATACAAGCGACCTACACTTCCTTCCATACAACGCTTCGAATGGAATGCACCTAATGCTCGTATGATAACCGTTGTTGTAAGAGAACTCAACCAACGATAAATGAGTATCCCAACTCCCACCAAATTTGATCACTAAAGATCATGTATAGGTTGGACTCACCTTAGATTAGAATGTTTATTTTTCCTTGTAATAGGTCTTTTGTTAGTTTCCTTTTGTATGTAATTAGCTCTAGGTAAATTTACAGTCCAGCGAAACTGTGAGCGAAACTATAATTTCGCTCACAGTCAGTTAATTGGTTCGCTCGGTGAAACTATTGTTTCTGCCGGACTAAACTACAGTTTCGGTAGAACAGTTTTGCTGACAGCAAAACTGTCTGCGAAACTGAGACTGCTATATATAGGTTTTGATCTTTATCATTGAGGGTAAGCTTCCAAAACCCTAATCATTGATCCTTGTTGCAGGTAACCTTTTCTAAGCAGTAAATTCATAGAAATATCATTGTGCTTTGATGTTATTGAATGTTACGATCTTCATTGTCTTATATTGAATCAGTTATTATTGTTTTCAATCTTCATTGTTCATCCTGTTGAGTTTGTGTGTTTGATATTGAATGATTCATCATTTCATTGGCACTGTAATATGATCAAATGGACCAACAATTTGGCATCAGGGCCTTAGTGCTCATGATTTGTTGAGTTTTTGGTTGTTTTAGTTCAATATCAAGTTCCTATCAATTTTCAGTTCAAAATAGTGTGTATTTGACATGGAAATTGATTGTTTTGATGGTTATTGGTTGGGGAAGCTCTGTTAATCATCAGATCTCAAATTCATTGAGCTTTCGATGATTTCAGATTGATTTCGTGTTTAGAAAAGGGTTCAAGGTTCGTCCAGCGAAATTAGTGTTCTTCCAGCAAAACTGCTAAGTTCTTTCTGCGAAACTACTGGTGTTATCTCTATTGAAATTGTTTCTTGTAGTTCTGCGA
>BJCO01003632.1:0-11191 GCA_018326465.1 Flaveria floridana
GGTGATCAACATCCTAACTATTATTATTAAGATCAAGCGTTATATATTTCGAAGACAAATAATTTCAAAATTAAGCTATAACTTAAAAATAAAAAACAAAACTCATATACAAACCCCTTTTTAGCGATAATAGTCTCAACCTAAATATAGTTAATTTTATTGATTGTGACGTAATACTCGTACTATTAAATTTCTGCTTGTAATTGTAAAACAAAATTATCATAAATTAAAATCCAATGTGCATCGAATATGGTATAAAATTTGTATGTTGAATTATTAATTAGGCACATGGGTTGCTTCCTATAATCAGGAAGTTTAACGTGAGGCATGTAGCATGTTCTTAAACTATGTATAAATCATATATGTCCAATGGTTCCCTTGATTTTATTCTAATAACATGAATATATGCTTTTTTAGATCAAATGAGACATTTGGGTTGGTGGTATGTTCATTTTCATCCTCTTAACATCTGAAACATAATGATTGTTCTGGTCTTCTGTTCCACCATTTACTACTGTAAATCAATGTTAAGAAGATTAACCTTGCGTCGAAACTCCGAAAGAGAAACAAAGTATAGCGTTAGTTGTTATTGAACGGTTTATTACATTTTTGTTAGCGTAATTAGCTAACGTTAAAACAAATTCGCAGCTTATAGGTTAAAGTATATTCACATGCACTAAAATAATTTTATTTAATGAATAAAATAACTTTTTTTCCGAAAAACATATACACTCTCTACTCATCTCTTTTATATCTAAAACCATCAAATTTATACGCTGTAAGATATGAATTTTTGGTCTTTATTAGAGTGGTTAAAAATTACATTACTTATCATGAAAATAAGATCTTATTTACAATATAAAAAAAACCAGTAGAAGTCACATAGTCAGGGACCATTCACATTAATCTACTGCTAAAAGAGTGACCAAAGTCCCAATAAAGAATAAAGAAGTTATATATATATAGCCTACCATTACCATCTCCCAAGCATCATCACTGATACAACTCCTGTTCTAGTGTTCTCATTGAGGCATTTTCACAAACACCTTCACCACAACCCCATCAAGATTCAAGACTTATTGCAATCAATCAAACCACCATGGCTAGATCTCAACAACGATACAGAGGAGTTCGTCAGAGACATTGGGGCTCTTGGGTCTCCGAAATTCGCCACCCTCTTCTGTAAAGTTCTAATCTTTGATGTCATTCGTTTAACACACACCAACTGTTCGATGATATGCCCCAAAGAACAAAATTTAGATAATCTTGATTCAGGGCATAATTCTGACACTAAATTTTCTGGGTGTCCAGCATTTTTGTTAATAGTTTTGTTTTCTAACGGTTATATTTGTTGTAACAGGAAAACAAGAATTTGGTTAGGCACATTTGAGACAGCAGAGGATGCAGCACGAGCATACGACGAAGCGGCTAGGCTAATGTGTGGCTCGAGAGCACGAACAAACTTCTGTTACGATGGCGAAGGGTCACAATCTTCAGCTTCAAAGTTACTGTCTGCAGCTTTGAGAGCTAAATTGCATAAATGTCATATGACATCTCTTGGGATGGTGAATAAAACAGTAGTGGGTAACAAAGAAGATAAACGAAGCCCAAGTCAGTCTTCTAGTTCTAGTGAGTCTTCTGACACAGGGGATTTCATGGTGCATAGTGGCAACTGTGGAAATATGGTGAATTGGGAGGATAAGATTGACAATTTGCAACATTACAAGTCTGCTGAAGATGAACATATAGAACAGATGATAGAGGAGTTGCTTCATTATGGGACAATTGAGTTTTGTTCTGTCTTGCAAAACTAGGCCAATGATACTTGTTTTGCTTGGCTGGAAACGTTATACGAAGAGCAAACCTATTGTCGGTTGATGGATAATCGCGAGTGTAAGCAACCATTGCATAAACACGAGCAGAAGATTCGGATTTAAGATCTCCAGATAATACTACAAATGTCACGACCACGTGGACTTATTCGATAGAACTATCACCGAATATTTTGCTATTGTCAGCATGGTTATTTAGTACATTTCACTCTTTGTACCAAAGATAAATAATTGAGTACTTAAGTACCATTTTTATTTCTGGGTAAAGAATTTGTGACAAAAGTTCCAATTTTGACTCTACCTGTTAAGTGAGATCCCACTAGGTATGTTTGTTTGTTATTGTTAGGATCAATAATCGCGTTTACATGTGAACTGTGCAATAGAGAGAAAGAGGGGTAAATTTTGGCTCCTTAATCTGTTTTATCTATCCATCTACATGTTTTGGCTTCATGATGGTTGTTTTGTGAACGACTTAAAACTCAACCTTGCAATTTAGCACATATCTCTTACAAGGAAAGCTTATCATATACAGGAAGGTATTGTGACAAATCGCATAGCGATCTAAGAGTTGCACACGTTATGTAGTTTGTAAACACCACCTGCCTAAAAGCTCGACCTTGTAATTTAGCATTCACCTCTTACAAGGAAAGTTTAGCACATACATGAACCTATTATAAAAGATCTTATATCTCATAAAGATCTAAGTGTTACATATATATAAAAGATCTTATATCTCATAAAGATCTAAGTGTTACATATATTATACACTCTATTAACACTACCTAAGTATTACAAAGAACAGTTAAATATGAATCCTTATTGAACAAATTATTGTTCCTGTACTATTAAGAGTTAATATGAATCCTTATTGAACAAATTATTGTTCCTATACTATTAAGAGATTTGTAACATCCAAAAATACGTTTTAATAATCTATTGATGAGGCGGCGTATACATAAATTTGATGATGTAAAAATCACCAATTTTAATGTTAAGTTATAAATGTATAGTAAATAACCTTCTAACTTTTAGATAAAACTTTATGATTACCATAAAATTTTAAGTTGTTACAAGTTATTAAGACTAGGAAATATCAGTTACAAACTAATAGAAATTTTGTTAACTTTATGCAAACTTACAAAAAGCAATTAAGATCAATGCAAATCGGTATTTTTATTGTAAAAATATCATTATTACACATATGCAACATTATATTTTTTTATATATGTGTAAACTCACTTGTGTTAGAAAACTAATACTTGTGTAAAATATAACTTACACAATGTAAGTTACACACACATGTTTACATTAAAGATGGTTGTAAAAACATCAGAGCATCATAGTGTAGAACAGATTTGTAGTAATGTGGACCACGATTAACCGGCTAAGTTGAAGATGATGGGGATTTTCCAATTCGATTGGGTACTTATCGCGGACCCTGGAGAGTCTTCGTATGTAAATTCTACCCATATCCAGAAGAATGTGCCTTAGAGCATTATATTATGAAGACTGGAGAAAGCCCTATATTGTTTGTATTTATTTTCTGGATCGTGAAATCCTCCCCTCTGAAACAAAAGATGTAGTCGGAATAAAGAAAAGGGCATTTCGCTTCTTTGCTAAGCAAGGATAACTTTACAAGAGACAAGTTTGACTTGTAAAAAAAGACGTCCAGAAGAGCAGCTACTATCAGTCCTAAAGAGCCAGTATCCGTCCTTCACTCTTAACTTAAGGAAAGGATAGACCTTAGCGCTTCCTCTTGATCACAGTAATGCGGGAAGTCTGGCTAAAGGAAGATAGCATATCATAAAGAGATGAAAAAAAATTAAAAAAAAATAATAAAAAGAAGGCGTCAGCGAGGGACCTCTATTTACTTAAATTTATTTTTTTTTTAAATTTTAGTTTACACATGTTAGTATTTTAATACAAGTGAATTTACATGTATACAAAAAATATAGAATGTTTGTATATTTGATAATGTTATTCGTTAATTATAAGTAATGATTTGACTTGATCTTTACTTGTGTTTATAAGTTTATGTAAGGTTTGAATAATTTCTATTGGTTTGTAATTAATTTATACCCTATTAACGCTTATGATCTTTATTAGGTGTAAATCATCTTTATGGTATCTAAGGTTGTAATTTTATTTATAAAAGTTGCGCACTAGGATAAAATTAATTCGATAAAATTAGTAATAATGTAATGATTTGATTTATTTGGGGATTCGTACCGAGCATGAAATTGAAAAGGACACGTTAACAAAATGAGAATATATGGCCCATCTTCATCATCTCTTTTGTCGATGATTTGTGATCGCTATATTTTCAACACGGTTTTTAGCTGTTATAATGTTATCCCAGACTAATCATCACATTAAATTATTGAAAATTATCGGCTATTATGAATTAATGACTGTATCAGAGTAATCATCAAACCAAGTTTTTCTTATAGTATATTATTTTCGTAACAAATCTTCAACTTTTTTGTGTATCTAAGGATTATGTGTTTTTATATTGTTTTGGTTAGGTTTTATTTGATTTTTTTGTTTCCTTTTGCACATTTTCATTTTTACTTTCCGAACACACCACTGTTGAGCTCGCCATGAATGTAAAAACCTGACTATCCACATCTTCATTTAGTATAGTTATATGTGTGACGTTGCGTGACTTTTGCATATTTTCATTTCCACTCAAACACAAACACTTTTGAAGCTGTTATGAGCATAAAAAACTAACTTGCACTCGTCCCCTTAATAAAATCATGTGAGGTGGCGTGATCTACCAAGGTAGTGTGTGGCGACGACATGAAAAGTCGGGATTTTTGTAATTAAATTGAAATTTCATGTCGGGTTCAAATGCCCGATGGCCTTAAGGGTGAGACTTTGTTGGAAAGAAAAAAAAAGTTTGTCTCTAACTAGCATGCTAAAAGATTTAAAATAGAAAAATCATGAAAAGTGATCCTTAAACCTTTAAGATCACGTAAAACTTCAGAATAGTTAAATGAAAGTTTTGATATTACCACTTGGTTAAAATACTTAAAAGAACAATTATCTATCATCGTCCAAAGAATATATGTTTCGAACATATGGATAGCGGTTACCAAAATGCCATTAATTGAAATTCCAACCAACTATTATGTTGTTAAAATTTAATTATATTAATTTAACTTTAGAAGTTGCGATTTACTTTTGACTAGAAAAGGTATTTCTTTTGACCCATGTATCATACAATATGGTCACATGTTACATCTCTTTAGACAAAAGCCAAAAGGAACGACTTCTATTGTTGCCTCTTTTCTATAAGAAGAGACAAACTTTAAAACCCTTTGTTATCTTATTTTTTCTAACAAAGAATGCTATAACTTATCATCAAGAAATGTTGAAAGTTATTTTAAAGTAGTAGACGTAAATATAGTTTTAGCTTTTTTCTTTTTTCTTCTAACTAGTTTCGCTAAAGATATTGACGATTTTATTAGAATATCAAACTCCCTTGCTTGTAATTAACGTGGGTGATCAGCTAGTCATGACTTATGATATTTATAATTTCAATGGCTTGATATGGAGCATTAAGATACACCTTAAAAAATAATTACATAAATCGTTTATAATTTTACTAACTTCAAAAATAGATCATTTTTCATTATTTTAAATCATCAACTTTATCGACTAATATTTTTATTTAATTGGAAGATGTTTTGTTAGTATCAATAACTACTTGCCTTTCCATTTGTTAGGTCTAATTTATCCAGCTTGAACTAGTCTAAGATTACAATTATTAGAAACCATTTTTGTTTTTTTATGTATGTATTTTATTTTATTATAAACATAAAAATATAAAAATGATTTTTATTTGATACATAAACTATGTATAGCCCATGAGTCACATACTCACATGTATAAAACACGTTGCCGTACATAATGTTTCAACTTTGTGATGCACATGGATATGGTATGGGCATGCATGTGGTATTATCATGTTTAATCAACCAACAATACACTTGACCAAAATACAGGGTTCATTAGACATGTACAAACCAGGTTTTTTTTCAAACCGGTTTGGGGTCCAAACCGAAACCAGTTTGGTCAACTAAAGTCAAAACCGGTTTGGGTCCAAACCGGTTCTGGTCTAAAACCGGTTTCAAGCCCGTAAACCTCAAACCTATTAAACCGGTTTGAGCCCAAACCGGTTCGGTTTTTAATTTTTTTGTTAGTTAAATCATATTTAATATTGTTATTAATAGTATGCAAAAAAAAATTATATAAATTATTATATAAATAGTATGTTGGGCCGGTTTGGGCTGTTTTGGAAACTGGTTGAGCCGGTTTAGGCTGGTTTGGAAACCGGTTGGGCCCCGTTTATATAAAATTTTAATATAAATGTGTTAATATAAATTTTTAATATAAATGTTTTAAAGTTTTTGTTATTAATATTGTTATTAATAGTATGCAAAAAAGTGAAAACATTATATATAAAACATATAACGAAAGTGAAATATATAATAAACATACAAATAATTTAAACAATATAGAAGTTTAAATAATAGTTTTTTAGAAACTAAACATTTAGCCTAGTCGACTAGTCGTTCTTGGTTCGTTCGTTCGTTGCATACTTGTACATTTATTCTTCGCCACCAGAACCAGAGCTGTTACGAAGATACTCATCATATGTCGTTTCATCATCAGTCATTCCGGGTGTCAATCCGCTCTCTACCTCGTCCTCGTATAATTCTGTTTCGTATTCTAATTCTCCTTCAAGTAAACATTTGTCTTGTACTCTTTTCACGACATTCAATAATCTTTCAAACAAATTGACATTTCAATCGCTTGGGGAGCGAGTCGGGTTCGTCTTATCTATATAACCATGCCACTAACAGAAAAAACAGATTTCAAAGCTACCGTGGAAGCTTGAAACGGTTAGTAAATCTCAGGCTATTGTAGATAGGATGGGAAATTGATCTTCCTTATCTTTCCACTAAGCCAACAAGTCAATTTTTAAATTCATGTGGACTCATGGTGGATAAAAAGTTTGTTCCATCATACCTCCCGAATTCACTACTCGGAGTGTTACCATATTGATGTTTATTACATCCATCCCTTAAAGTATTATATAAATCAAACATTGGATCATTTGAATTTTTGAAGTTTGCCGCATGCCTTAAAGACTCATGGATTTCTGATGTTTTAAAGTATTACCATATTGATGTTTATTACATCAATCCCTTAAAGTATTTCATTGGGGTTACCATATTCGAATAAGGTCTACCCCTAAGCGACATCTCATTTAATTTAGAAATCATTAAATAAATTTGGTGATGTTTAACGAACTCGTAGGATAATAAACTCCGGAAAGACAAGTTGTTACGGTTTTAAAAATTTGAAGCAATTTGCTTATTTCTTTAATAATGAATCAACCCGATGGATGGTAACTATTTGCCATTCTATGAATTATTAAACTATTACGAATGCTATTAAACTGTATTTTTGTTCAATAGCTTTTTCAAACATGTTACAAGTGAAATTCCATCATGTTGGTACGTCTCAATTCGGACCTAAACATTTGAAATTTGCGTCTTTACAAAACTTGCGATATCTACTATATCTTTGTTTATTGCTAAAAATGTCACGTAACATTCTTTTAAACTATCTTTTTATGTTTCAATCGTTCTTAAACTGTCTTGAATGGCTAAGTTTATGATGTGCGTAACACATCGACTATGAAAAAACACATCGTCACACATTGGTTTATATTTTAATTTTAAATGATCGATCGGAAGCGTGTTATTTGATGCATTATCAAAAGATATAGAAAATATTTTGTTTTCTAATTTATACATTTTAATAACTTTATTAATAAGAAAAAAATGTTTTGGCCGGTGTGATGATAATATATAAAACAATTCAAACGCAATCGTACGTTTCATCATTTGCCATGAATCAAGTTCAACCCAATGGGCGGTGACACAAATGTACGAGTCCGGTGAACCGTGAGGAGTCGACCAAACATCACTAGTTAAGTTAACACATATTTGTAAATTTTCAAAATAATATATTAATTTATTTTTAGTTTTTTTCCACATTTTTAAACAATATATTTGAAGAGTAGCACGACTTACATTGGTGTAACGTGGTTGGAGAGTTTGTTGAATGAGTCGAGTCAAACGTTCGTTGTCAAAATATTTGAATGACAAGCTTTCTTGAATTACAAAATGTGTCATTTGCTCCCGAACCACGTCAACGTTATAAGGCCAAACATTTCCTTCGTTTGTTATCAAAGTTTGACATTGAGACGGTTCACCTTTCAACGTCTTTATAATATTTATTTGAAATGTGATTTTCAACGTTTGTTTGCATCTTTTTTGAAAAACTTATGATAAAACTTGCAACGAGCCTTGTTCGGACCGCTTATCATTTGACATAAAACGTAATTGCACCATATTTAAGGGTTCCTATTCGTTGGAAGGATTGCTACTATCACGTTACTTGAGGACGCATCACAAGCACCGGAAGATTGAGCACTTGATGAAGTCATTTGAGAATCGAGAGAGTTTTTTGTAAGAGAACGAAAGTATTGAGCGTTTTTATGATTTTTGAGAGTAGAGAGAGTTTTAAGTTGTGATTCTACCAAAACATGTAATACACATATATACTAACCTAATGGGGGTATAATGGTAAAAAAACATCAAAAAACGGTCAAAAATACATTCCAAACGGCTACATAGCCGTTATCCAACGGCTTGATTTCAAAAACCGGTTTTAAAACCGGTTTGGGCTACCGGGTTAAGAACAAGTTTGGGAACTGGTTTGAATACCGGTTTTAAACCGGACCGGTTTCTAAACCGGTTTGGGAGAACATTGCAAATCGATTGGGGAGAACATTACAAATTGATTAACAATCCGGCTCGTGGTCAAACACAAATGTTAAACCAGGGCGGCATTTGGAATTCAACGTCGACATGATTCGTGAGAAGATGGCCAACTTTGTTATTCAAAAGGTTTGCATTTTATATGTTTTTTTTTGTAACAAACCAATGTTTTGTAATATCTAAGTTTTACAATTTAATAAATAAATAAAGTTAAAGGTTTATGGAGTTTTTAATATATATTTAGTGCTAAATCAATTATATAATAAAAATTATTATAAGAACGATTTTATTTGACTAAAACTTATTTACCGGTTTGGTTATTAGGTTATTCAAGAAACCAAAACCGGTTATTCGAGAAACCAAAACCGGTTATTAACATAACCAGTTATAATAAAAATGAAGTTTTTTTTTTAATGCCTGCTAACTGGTTCGGTCAATACCCAAACTGGTTAAAAGAATAAATGTGCACCACTAGCTAGCATCAAGGGTGCAGATTGCATGAGAAGGGCCCCCTGGTTACTTCGATATAAATGTTTGAAGTAGATATTGCTCAGGCTCTGTAAGTTGATGGGTCGGGTCCCTGGGCCTTAGCCCATATTACCATCGACTCATTGAGCCTGTCTCTTTAAACCCATTAATTTCTTTTAATTGCTTTCAACACTTCAACCTCAACTCATCTATCTCAATGTACGAAAGCAACCCGAGCACAAAATCTAACCACAAATGCACCATGTACCATTTGCATAATAAATTTCACGACAAACTTTCGAATAAAATCTCATGACATCAAATTGAATATGATAGGTCCTCGTATACCTACAATACCCTCATTCTAGTTTCACACTCAAAACGCTTGTTTTAATTCGCTTCATATAGTTGTTAAAAGATAGGAAGGCCATGATATTTGGCATGACATGCAAACAACTGTTTGACGAAACCTCGATACTGGCATACTGCTGTTTTAAGGGTAGTGGGCTATGAAATGTTACATGATCTGCAAACGACCATTTGACAAACAACTCAAATAGTTGTTTAACAGTGTGAGAGCAGAATGGTGGAGGTGTGGCTATCATGGCCCCGATGAAGCTTGAACACCCATCAATTTGAGAATTAAATTACTCGTAATGAGGATATTTTGATGGTCCATGCATGACATAAAAGAAAGAACACAAGAACCCATGACTCATTTTTTTACATTAAATGTTAAATTCATGTACATCGTACTTCCTGTTCAAAAAATAATAAAGAACCCTCGTAAACAATCTCATCCCACCATAGATTCGGATATTGTAGTCGGTTTGAAAAGTACAACCATACATACAACCACACTTTACAACCACAAAACACTTGGCTATTGTAGAATCAAGAGGTCCTAATATGAAGATTCCTAAGCTCTTAATGACCCTCCAAGATCAACGGGTACCAGTGGGATGAATGAATGCAATACATCGGTGATCAATGGTCTGTAACTTGGTTCAGGTTGCACACAAAGCACAGCTACAGCAGCAACCTACCACAAAAGTGTATGATTTCGTCAATGATTTATTGAATTCAGAAGTGGTTTTAATACAAAATAACAAACATTTATAAGTGTATTGTACTAACTTGATATAAGTGCTTCAAGTCCATTGTGCTTCTAATCACAGGATCAACCATGTTTGGAAGCTTTGAGCGATCTGTTAGCTGAGGCATTGCCTTTTTATGTAATGAACAGTTTTAAAAATTTGTTTATTGATTTAGTTTTTTAAAATAAAGTTATGATGGAATGAAATGCTTACCCATGTGACGATAGATTGAAATAAAGATGGAGACATTTTCTCCACGGGTTTTCTACCGATTAAAAGCTCAAGGAGTACTACTCCAAATGCATATACATCACTTTTATCAGTAAGTTTACCTGTAAAAACTAACCATATTAAACCTCTAAAAAGAAAAACTAAAAATCATGCAATTTTAGAAAATATGAAATGAATGGTTACATACCTTCAGATAGGTATTCTGGAGCCAAATAACCTGAAGTACCCAAAAGCTTAACTTTGTTCTTGGCGTGGAGTTCAGTGGTGGCGAGTGCAAAATTGGAAATCTGAAATAAATTCAATACAACTAGGTCAATATTTAAATCATTTCGATTCTTGTTAAACTATAGAGTATCTTACTTTAGCATTAAAGTTGGAATCTAGCAAAATGTTTGATGATTTGAGATCTCTGTGAATCACAGGGGGGTTGCATCGTTCGTGAAGATACTCTAATCCGCTGTTAATAAAAGTAATATTCTATTGAAATAAAATAAGAAGGAAAACCAGAAAATATCAAGGAATTGAAGTAATATTATACCGAGCAATATCAAGTGCAACTTTCATTCTGCGATGCCAGGTTAATGATCTTCCATGAGATGGTCCTAATGGTACAAAATAACACAAAATAAAATTATTTAACTTTACAAATTGAACTTAGATTTTGTTGAAAAATAAATACCAAAATGACACCTTTGACAAAAAT